>WBMY01000689.1:30237-44176 GCA_013397315.1 Donacobius atricapilla | reverse complement strand
CCTCGTGGGTTAATCCCGAGTTTAACTTCCCTCTCTTCCTCCCGGGCCATCTGATTTCCCCTAAACCGCCGCGTTTCGCGCTCGGGCCCCTCTCCTTGCTCTGCCCACCCCTTGTCCCACCCGGATCCCTCCCTGTGCCAGCCCGGACCCCGGGAAAGCACCGGGACAGGCAGACACCGGATTAAATCCCAGGATGCTCGGGAAAAACGGGGAAACGGAGCCAATAATCCCTAAAAAATAGAGCTGGGAAATAAATCCCCGGCTGGGAAAACCGGTTGGACAAGGGGTGAGGGCAGCCGGGAGCGAGCCGAGAGCACGGCGGGGTTTCAGGCGCCCCATCCCGGCTCTTGGAATCCCTGGGTGGAGCCGTAAATGGATTTAATGGAAAGACGTGGCCGGGATGCAGCAGCGCCTCTCCATCCCTGGAATCCAGGGGGATCCCGATCCCAGCGGCTCCTTCTGGGGTGGCTCCGTACCCCCATCCCAGCGGGAAAAGGTTCCCACAGGGCTGCTGTGGGGTCTCCCATCAGCTCTGGCACCCAATCCACGGGGATACAGGATGGCCCTGCATGGCAAATCCCCCTCCTGGAGCAGCCCTCAGGCTGGAAAAGCCCCAAAAAGAAAATAATTTTTTTTAAAAAATCAAGCGTTTCTGGTGCCTTTTGTTTCGTGTGGCCGTGGCCGCTCCGCCTGTGCCGGAAAAAGCCTGGAAAAGCTGCTGGAATACCCGAGCCCACGTGCTGGAATACCTGAGCTTCCGGGGAGAGCTCAGATCCCAGAAGAACCCCTGGGACAATGAGCTCACGGCCCCGAGGCCACACCAAACCCCAGCGCTCCCGGGCTCCGTCTCGCTGGATTTCAGGCAGCAGCCGGCAAGGGCTGGGAGCGTGGCCCAGAATAAAACACACCCGCAGGGCTCAGGCTTGGCTGCTTTTCTCGGGGAATTCTGCAAAAAGCTCGGCGGTTTCTCCTGGCTGCTCTCTGGGACAGGGCGCCCCTCTGTGCCCCTGTCACCCGGGGACTGCCGGTTGTCGCCGTGGCGCTCGATCCCCCCGGCTCTCAGCCGGGTGTTTGGGCAAGGAAAGGGATTTGGGGCAGCCAGAGTGGAATTCTGGCTCCAGCCCATCCCGGGGGGCTGAGCATCACCTTGGTGCGCTGCTCCCAAGGCTCTTTCCCGGCTTTCCGGGGCGGCATTTGGGAGCTTTGGGCTCCCAGCGCTGGCACCGCTGGAGCCGGGAATGGGAACAGCTCGGAGTCCGTGCGCAGCGCCCAAAAACCCCTCCGGCCGCTGGGCTCCTCTGCCTGCCCATCCCACCTTCGGGGCTGCAAAGTTCCCGCTCGCGGCTCTGGAAGCGCCCGCTCCCGGCTGCCTCCCCGTGCCCTGCCCCCCGCCAGCGGCAGTTCCGTGCCAAGGAGGGATGGAGGCAGGGAAAGGGTTCGCTTTCGGCTGCCAAACCTCCCCTCCGCCAGCACCAGGGACCCGCGGGTCCCTTCGGTGCCACCCCCGCGCCCCTCGGTGCCACCCGCGCGTCCCCAGCGCCGCCCGGGCTCTGCGTCGCTGCCAGCCTTTGGTGCAGCTCCAGAAATACTTCCGTGGCCGGCAGGAGCCCCGGGAACAGGCGGGCATGGACTGGGATGAGCCCCCAGCCGGGTCCGCCTTCGTGCCGGGGGCGCTTTGGTGGAGGCCTTGCTCCCTCCTGCCTTTGCTGGAACCTTTCAAACCCCTCCACTCCCGTTCCTGCCTCCCTCCAGCCCTTTTTCTTCACGGCACCGACCGTCAGCTCGCTTTTCCCCAAACTCTGGAGCATCCCAGGCAGGAGATGGTTCCACAGCACAGAGCCCTGCTGCCATTCCCACCCCTCACTTCCCAGGGCTGCTGCTGCCGCCCTCCTTTGGGTTTTCCAGCGGGAATTTGCTGCCTGCAACGGGAGCAGCAAACCCGGGGCTGGAGAGAACGGAAAAAGGCGAGGGCAAATCCTGGCCCCCATCTTTCCCAGTGAGAACCACGGCGCCCTCTCGCTTTTTTCCACTCTTTATTCCAACCATCCGCTTTGGTTACAGGTCTGAAAGGGCTGGGGGGTTTTTTTTTGGTAGCTGTTGTGGTGTTGTTTTTTTTATTTTTCCTCTCCTGTAATCCACCCCCGCCTGCTGTAATATTATAAAATCCTACAAGACAGTAATGAGCAGTCGATATAATAAATATCTGTTAGTCCACAAAGTTAAAGTGCTTTGAGAAGGGGTGTAAGAAGCTCTGTCCCGGGCTGGGGCTGGGGAACATCTTGGCGATGTAGTGCAGTAGGAAGCTCTGGCCCGCTGCCCGTGGGGTGTGGACGTGGCCCCTCGGCCCCTCGGGCTCTCCTGAGCGAGCAGGAGCCGGGACAGGCATTGGAAGCACGGCCAGGGTGGCCCCGGGGTGGCCCCAGGGTGTCCCCAGGGTGTCCCCGGGGTGTCCCCAAGATGTCCCCAGGGTGTCCCCAGGGTGGCCCCAGGGTGTCCCCAGGGTGTCCCCAGGGTGTCCCCGGGGTGTCCCCAGGGTGTCCCCAGGGTGTCCCC
The DNA here is from genome assembly GCA_013397315.1 of Donacobius atricapilla. Classification (NCBI taxonomy): domain Eukaryota; kingdom Metazoa; phylum Chordata; class Aves; order Passeriformes; family Mimidae; genus Donacobius; species Donacobius atricapilla. The sequence goes on along the minus strand of WBMY01000689.1, from coordinate 41,623 downwards.
AGGGTGTCCCCGCCCGGGGTGTCCCCGTTCCGGGCTGGGCAAGGTTTGGACGAGGAGCGGGACCCTCCCTTTGCAGGGAGAAAAATCCCGATTTTCACAGTTTAGTCTCGCTCCGAGACCCCCGAAAGCGCGGGGGGAGCGAAGCCCGGGCCTGCCCCGTGCCCGCCTCGGGGGACAGGGATGGAGCCAGGGACAGGCGCAGCCCCCCCGGCGCCCTGAGATCCACGGCCGCTTTCCCTGAGGACAGCACGGCCCCGCTGCCCCCGGCGATGCCCCTCAGCTGCCCGCAGAGGATTTGTGCGTCTCCAGCGTCCACGCAGCGCCTCCCGCTGCGCCCCGGGCTCTGCTCCCACCTTCCCTTCCCCTCCCCACACCCCAAATCCTGTCGCCTTCCGAGGCTTTTCCATGCAAATTCCCAACGCGGCGCCGATTCCCGACCTCCCTCCCACACCAAAGCCGGCTGCAAACAAAAAACAACGAACCGAGCCCCCCTGGAACCTCCGAGAGCCCCCCGGAGCAGGAGGGGACACGCGAGTGAGGCCGGGGGCGTCCCAGCCGCCACCAACCCCGACATCATCCCCCCAAAACCTCGGCAGGCAGCAGCCCCCGCGGGGATCCCGCAGTCCAGAGGCCGAGGGTCGCCTCCTCCTCCTCCTCCTCCTCCTCATCTTCATCACATGCAAGGAGCGGCCGGGCCCGGAGGATCAGCACATGCATCGCCGGCCGCGCCCTCCCGCCGAGGCTCTTCCAGCCAGGCCGGCGGCCAGGAAGGCGAGCGGGGCCAGGAGCCGCGGCCTCAGTGGAAGAGCTCGGCCAGGGCCAGCAGGAGCAGCAGCTGCAGCCACGAGGCCAGCGTGGCCGGAGCGCGGCCGTGCTGCGACAGGTAGTGCCGGCGGTCCAGCAGGTGCTCCTTGACCAGCGCCTGGCGGAAGCCGTCCTCCTCGGACACGCAGGTGTAGCGGCCGTAGTGCTCGCGGCGCACGCTGGGGATGAAGTGGAAGCAGTCGCGCTGCGGGTGGGACGTGTTGCAGCTCTTGATGAGCACGTCCTCGTGGTACCAGTTGTAGGTGGCGTAGTGGGACTCGATGGAGCAGTTGAGGTAATAGCGGGAGAAAGGCATCACCGAGATGTTGCGGAAGTCGCCTGCGGGGACACAGAGGGGAGGTCGGGTTGGTTCAACGCAGCCTGGGTTTTAGTGCGGTGGAGGAAGCCACAGGGGCGGCTTTGNTCTAAGAATCTTTTTAAAGGTACAAAGCGATATACAGAACAGACGATTGGGGATACAGGCATCATAAAGTCACTCTAGGACAGAGGGAGAAGCTCCTCAAAACTTCTGCTCTGTCCGGCAGAGCCAGTCCCTAAAGGACTGAGGCATCAGCCGGCCCGATTAGAGAAGTTAGCAACGCCTCTGTGAGGACAGATTTAATGTGGAGGCCCCTGAGCCTGCCAGGGAAACTTCTAGGGCTTTGCCCTGGAAGGAGCTACCCTTGGCTCCGAGACTGCCTCATGGCTCAGGGGGAGCAAAAAGGCTTCCCCCAGGGTGCTCTGCAGCACGGGGTTAATCCACCTCAGGTCTGCTTTTCGGGCCCTGCCCACCTCGACTGTCCATGTATGTGCCCAGCTGGAGGAGGTTTCTCCTCTCCCTGTTTCCCCCAGGCTGCGGCGTCGCTGATGGTCTGCGCTCACGTTCCCTGCAGGTCACTGCCCTTTGCCCTGTGCCGCCCCTGTGCTCGCAGACCATCGGCCTCTGACCCCACACTTGGCCCTGGACATTCCTTTGATCTGGGTCTTTCTGTCCCTGTGTCCTTGGGTGACTTTATGATGCTTGTATCCCCTGTCGTCTGTTCTGTTTATGTTGGATATTATGTTCTGTACCTTTAAGGTTCTGAAGGTGAAGCGGGGGAAAGAGAAGCGCCGAGTTTGTTTTCAGAGACTGAACTCACTCCTCCACACTGTTCCTGGACTGTGTCTGCAGCACGGACAGACAGTGGGACAGAGATCTCCTTCGCTTTATTTAGTTTTTAGCTAGCTGAGGCAGAGAAGTTCCCTAGATTGATTTGTTTCATTTTTCTTGGGACTATTTAAATCTGCTCTGGACTGAAAACCCAGAAGAGCACCAGGAGCTCACACCTGTGGCCCACCAGGGCCTGGACTCGGCATTTTCCAGCACCAGAGGAATTGATAAGAGACTGAGCGAGCTGAGCTACACCCATGGCAATGACTCGCTCAATTTTGCATCTCTCTTCAGAACGGCGAGAGGTTTTATTGTTTCATCTTATTCATTTTTTATGCTCATGGGCACTTTCTTTGTTAAATAAACAGTTTTTTCCACTTTTCTCTGAGGAGATTTTTTCCTGGACTGATTAGGGGAGGGACCATCTGGGTTTGCTTTCCAGAGGGACCCCATTCGGAGGTTTCCTCTCAAATTTGCCCTAAACCAGGACACACTGAAAGTGTGTGAATCTGCAAAACAAACTTTGCTGGAACTCATAGAGGAGACCTTTCCTGCCTCTCCTTGCTGAGCTAGCCGTGGTGTGTGTGAGTGCAGCCTTGGGTGCCTGCCTGTGAGCCTGCCCCAGCGGCTTCTCCAGAGGAGACGCTTTTCAGGGACAGGTGGCAGCACCCAGCACCCATCTCCACACTGCTACGATTCAAGAAGGAAAGAAAGGTGCTCAATTCCTCTTTTTTCCTCTCTCTGAGCGGGTGGGGAGGGCCCCATCCCATGGTGGCCACCAGGCTCCTTCCTGGCCTGGCTAACAATGAATTTCATTGGCCAAGCTCTCTCCTTTTCAGCTTTGGCACGTTCTTATTGACTATAAGTATTACTGACCATAAGTATTCAAATATGGTGCAGTTTATAACCCCTTTTAGCTGCTCGCTAATATATTCTATCATTAAATGCCTTTTAGCCGGGCATGCAGTGAACAGAAGGGCGGAAATGGGGCAGCACCTTTTCCTTTTCCTGGTGGAGCTGGTGGCCAGCACTGAGGGGCACAGCAAAAAATTCCCCGATGTACCAGAACAGATTGACCTTTCTGGCACCACGTAGCTCTGTAAAAACTTCTCAACTGATAGAACTTAAGAACAAACAAAGCTATGGACACCGGTTCTCTGCCGAGTCAGGGAAAAGGAAAAGGTGGATGTTGGAACCCTGGAAACTTAGACTTTAAGGTTTCAGTATATACTAATATATAAAGCAAGATGGAGGATTTAGGGTGTAGGCTAAGCTCTTCTTTCACTTTCTTCTTCACGGGTCTGGGTGGTATTTTGTAATTGGGTGTAGAATTCTGCATTGCAGGCCACGGGTGTTTGGTTATTGGGCTAAAAGTGAAAAATAATTTAGGTGTCATCTCATTACTGGACAATAAGCGCCTAAAAGACCTTGGAAAGAGATAGACAGAGCCATTTTTCACCTTGTTAGCTAGAGCTCACAACTCGTGAGACTGCACTGTAGATAAGAATTAATAAACACTGAGTCCGAACACGAGCCTGCGCCTCCCGAGCACTAATCCCGGCTCTAACAACAGAAGAAAAGGAGATAAGAAAGGCAAAGGGGAAGACAGGAGAGGAGAACAGCGTGGCGACACCGCGGCGGGTGCTGAGAGGGAGGAGGAGCACCCAGAGTGCCGGAGCTGAGGCTCTCCTGCCAGCCGTGGGGAGGACCAGCACACAGCAAACTTTCCCTGGAATTCACCCAGTGCCTGCGGCACGCACCCGGGGGGGAAAATGCTGTGACCGGGNAGGCAACACCCAAAGCCCTCCATCTTGTCTCACATGCATTGCTATACACTAAAACCTTAAATCTGAGTTTTTCACCCTGTGATATCACACTCTTCTATTCAAACTACACACCCACAACCCCCGGTGTCATCACTCACTCTCGGGAGCCTGTCCCAAGGTCTCAAGTCACGCGTGGTGCTTGCTTGAGGGTCAGCACCTTTTAACACAGAAAGCCCGGAATTTTCAGCCTCCAGGGTTCCAACAGAAGAGGGGCCTTGCTTTTATCCTGGAACAGCTCACCCTTAAAAACGGCACCCCATGAACCACACGGCCCCCAGAAAACAGCTGTGGGAAGCCTGCAAGCCGTGCGAGGGGCTGGCCNAAGGCTGAAACAATCAGGGCGACAACTGGGTGAGAACAGAGACAGAGAGCCCCTGCTTCCAGAGACAGAGGAAGAGTGCGAGGGGTTTTGGCTTCTTTTTCTTTCTGCCAAGGTCAGGAGTGATACACGGGGAACGAGGGGTTGAGTTCGGACTGGGATGTTTATTATTTCTTATCTATGTACAGATCATGAGCCATGAGCTCTAACTAGCAAGCTGGAACACGAAGGTGAAATGGAGCGCTTCTAACTCTTTCCAAGGTTATTCAAGCAATAATTACCCAATACCAAGGTGACACCTATATTATTTATGCTTTTGACCCAATAATGACCACCCAAGGCCTGCAATGTGGACCTCTTTCACCCAGTTACAGAAAACCACCTCAGCCCATGGAGAAGAAGGAAGAAGAAGGGGAAGAAAAAGGACCCAGGCAACACCCAAAGCCCTCCATCTTGACTCACGTGCATTGCTATACACTAAAACCTTAAATCTGAGTTTTTCACCCTGTGATATCACACTCTTCTATTCAAACTACACACCCACAACCCCCGGTGTCATCACTCACTCTCGGGAGCCTGTCCCAAGGTCTCAAGTCACGCGTGGTGCTTGCTTGAGGGTCAGCACCTTTTAACACAGAAAGCCCGGAATTTTCAGCCTCCAGGGTTCCAACAGAAGAGGGGCCTTGCTTTTATCCTGGAACAGCTCACCCTTAAAAACGGCACCCCATGAACCACACGGCCCCCAGAAAACAGCTGTGGGAAGCCTGCAAGCCGTGCGAGGGGCTGGCCTTGCAGCAGGTCGGGCAGGACTGCTGCTCCTGAGAATCAGACCCACGCTGGAGAAGTTCACGGAGAGCTGTCCCCCACGGGAAGGGCCCCATGGCACAGCAGAACAGACTCCTTTACCCCAGCAAGCTGAAGGAAGGTTTTTTTCAAGTGACAAACTGACTGAACTCCCCATGTTTTGTCTCCCTGCGCTGTCAGTGGGAAGGAAAGAAAGGCTGAGGTGGGGGGGAAAGGTGTTCTAAAGGTTTATTTGATTTTCATCATCCTCTCTTAATTCTGTTCATAAATGTTTCTTGATACCTTTGAAAGTTTTGAGCCTGTTTTGCCCTTGGAGTGTTTTCTCCTGATCCTCATCTCACCCCACGAGCCTTTTAATTTCATTTTCTTTGCCCCTCTTCTGCTCCACTACAGCAGAGGAGAATGAGTGAATGGATTTTCGTGGGTGCACTGGCATTTAGCCAGTGTCCAACCCACAAGAGATGTCCAGGAAACATGGATTGGGTTGGTGGGATTATGCCTGTGCCAGGAAGAGGTGGAACTGGAGGATCTTTAAGGTCCTTTCCAACCCCGACCACGCCACGATGTCTCAGATCCACGTAATGACAGCAGCCCACGCCTGGTGAAGCCCACAGGACTTTTCTCCCGGTTTAACCCTTCCCACCCAGCTCAGAAAAATGATTTCCACTCATTCCAGCCCGGTGTGTCAATCCCAGTTCCCCAGCAACACCTCCCATCATCCAAACCCTGGAGAACCCCAGAGAACCCTGGAGAGCCCAACAATCCCTTCCCCAACCACAACATCTGCCCGTACCTTCCTTGACATCGCTCCTCTGGCAGTTTCCTCGCCACGAGTCCAACTTCAGGTTCTGGAGCCCCTCCCTGGGGGATGGGAATGGCAATAAGCATTAACAGAACTTCGGGAAGTGGCATTTCAGGGAGGGGAATCCCCCATTTCAGTGGGATGAGCAGGAATGTCCCCCTCCCACCCCAATTTCAGAAGGTTGGACACAATCAGTGTGAGACCCAGCAGCAAGGAGAGAGGCTGGGTGCCCAAAACCCTTCAAGGGAGGGACGGATCCACACAGAGCAACCCGAACTTCTGGGGAGAGGGGTTGGGTGCCCAAAACCCTTCAAGGGAAGGATGGATCCACACAGAGAACCCCAAACTTCTGGGGAGAGGGTTTGGGTGCCCAAATCCCTTCAAGGGAGGGATGGATCTACACAGAGCATCCCAAACTTCTGGGGAGAGGGTTTGGGTGCCCAAATCCCTTCATGGGAGGGATGGATCCACACAGAGGACCCCAAACTTTTGGGGAGAGAGGTTGGGTGCCCAAATCCCTTCAAGGGAGGGATGGATCCACACAGAGAACCCCAAACTTTCGGGGAGAGGGTTTGGGTGCCCCAAACCCTTCAAGTGAGAGATGGATCCACACGGTGCACCCCAAACTTTCGGGGACAGCGCAGCCACCCCAAACCCAGGCGGGCCCACGTCCCAGGAGGGGGGTGCCGAGGGTGGGTGTCTGTGCAGCGGGCTCAGGAGGCGGGAGGGCCCCACGCACCGGCTGAGGGCCAGCGAGAGGCAGGAGCCGTTGGCCCAGGCGCAGTAGGGGTCCCTGGCCAGCACGCAGCTGTGGCAGTTGTTGCGGTAGGCTCCGCACATGTCCATGGGCAGCTCCAGCACGCGGCTGCTGGAGCCCACGTAGAGCACGGCCTGCGGGGGGAGAGCACAGGGAACGGTCATCCCGCGGCCCAGGGAAGGTCAGGAAGGGCCTGGAGCTGCTGGAGGGAGGCCAAGGAGATGCTCTGAGCGTGGAGCCCTTGGAGCCAGGCTGGGAGAGCTGGGGGTGTCCAGCTGGAGAAGGGAAGGCTCCAGGGAGAGCTCCGAGCCCCTGGCAGGGCCTGAAGGGGCTCCAGGAGAGCTGCAGAGGGACTTTGGAGTGACAGGACACAGGGAATGGTTTCCCACTGCCAGAGGGCAGGGATGGATGGGATCTTGGGAAGGAATTGTTCCCTGTGAGGGTGGGGAGGGATGGAATTCCCAGAGCAGCTGTGGCTGCCCCTGGATCCCTGGCAGTGTCCAAGGCCAGGGCGGACACTGGGACTGGGAGCACCCTGGGACAGTGGGAGGTGCCCCTGCCATAGGACTGGATGATCATTAAAGATCCCTTCCAACCCAAATAATCCCATGATTTCACTCCCAGACCCAGGGCTGGCACTGACTCATCTGTCCCTGCCCAACCAACCCTGCTCTTCTCCCCTCGGAGCAGGGACTCACCCTGGCGTGGTCCAGGATCATGGACTGGATAGGATCCTTGTTGGGGAACACCTGGATCTCCATGATGTTCTGCACCCCGTCTGGCAGCTCCACCACCTTGTGGATGGACCCCTTGTCTGGGGAGAGAGAGGGGACAGCCCCGCTGAGAGCAGGTGACAGTGCCAGGCAGGGCCTGCCTGGATCTGACAGCCCGAAAGGGCAGGAGCAGCATCCCGAGGGAACGGGAATCCTCGTGGTTCCCCCTTCCCAAAGGGATCCCTCCTGCCCCCTCAGCCAGGGGGAGGTGAAGCCCAGCTCATGCAGGGGTCGGGACGCCCCAGGTGACTCCGTGTCCATCCCACGGCCCTTCCTGCTGGATCAGGCTTCCCAGGGGGACCCTGCAGGGCGCTGGCTGCGCGCAAACCCAGGATCTGAAAAATCCCTATTGCTCTGTCTCTCTGTTTCTGTTTCTCTCTAACTCCATTTCTCTGTTTCTCTCTAAATCTGTTTCTCCATTTCTCTCTATTGCTCAGTTTCTCTCTGTTTCTCTCTAACTCTGTTTCTCGGTTTCTCTCAATTTCTCTGTTTCTGCCTATTTCTCAATTGTTCTCTATTTCTCTGTTTCTCTATTTCTCCATTTCTCTCTAACTGGAAAATCCAGATTCCAGCACCCAACCCAACCCCAGCCACCCACCGAGAGCCGGCTGCACTCTCCCAATCACACATCAGGAGTTTAAATCCCGGCAGGTCCCTCCCCGAGGGAACAGATCCCACGGGTGAGAGGGACAAGAGAACGATGGAGCCGCTCCTTTGGGAAGGATTTCTGCCCCACAACGCCAACCCACGCCCGGGGAGGGCCGTGCCGCTCTCCCCCGTGCCTGGGATGCTGCCCGGAGCCCGGCTGTGCCCACGCAGCCAGGCTGGCAGCCTTCAGCTGCTCCCGAAGCGTGCCAGCTCGCTGCTGCCTGACGAGCATATGCCAGGCTGGGAACGCAGCCCCTGCGCCGCCCCCCTCCCGCGGGGGAGCTCCCCCAAACCTGTCCCCCCGCACCTGTGGCCAGGTAGAGGACGTTGTAGCGCTGCCCGTCGGCCGCGGCCACCTCGTGCACGCCGATTTTCTGGTAGCGGTGCTTGTTGTGGAACAGGGGGCTCCTGGAGGGGGACAGCGGCTCCACCCGCTCCTCCACCTCGGGGTGGCTGTCGGCGATCTTGAAGGTCTCGCTCGGCGTGTGCTGCCCGGAGGGGACGCACTGCGGGCAGAGGGGACAGAAGGGGACAAAAGGCGCCGTCAGAGCCGGGCAGGGCGCTGCGGGTGGCGGGGGAAGGGGACAGCTCTGCGCCAGGCGCCTCCGAGACTTCCCACGGGGCCATCGGACCTTTCCCAGCCTCCCTTCATTCCCAGGGCTCAGCCCGCCCGGCAGCGCCTCCCTGGCTGCGCGGCCCCTTCGCGGGGTCCCTGGGGACCCACTGAACCTCCCTGCCCCTCCCTCACCTGGCCAGGTTTGACCTCCGGGGCGGGGCCGCTGTAGCCTTTGAGCCGCGAGGTCCGGAACACGCTGTCGATGTCCCCAAAGGAGTAGACGCAGACAGCAGAGCTCCCCCTGAGGGGACACCGCGAGGGTCAGGGGGACACCGGGCACGCCCTGGCCCTGTCCATCGCCCTGCCCCGTTGTCCATCCCCAGCAGTTTCCCAGAGGGAAAAGAGGGGCTGGAAGGAAGGGTTTGGGCCAGGGCCCCTCACCAGGTGTTGGTGAAGAGCCCGTAGACCTTGGAGCGCCGCCAGTCGCCCGCGGGGACAAAGAAGACGTCCTGCAGCCAGTTGAAGTTGCCCTTGGTGACGGGGTCCACGCAGATCAGGGTGGCCTTGAGGAACGTGGTCCACTTGGAGGCTGAGAGGGAGCTGGTTCCTCCCTTGTCCTCCTGGGGGACAGGAGGGAGTCAGGGTTTGGGGGGGAACACCCCCAAATCCCCAAAATCCCCATCCTGATGCCGCAATCCCGTTCCTGCCATCCCAGTGAGAGGGAGCAGGGAATTCTCCCCCCCGTGAGGCCGTGGGGCCTGGCTGTGTCCCACTTGGGGGGGCCAAGGCAAGCCTGGGGAAGGCCAGGAGAGCTGGCACGTCCCCTGTGCCCCCCAGGAGCTGTCCTGGGTGCCCCCCAGCCCCGTCCCCGAGGTACCTTGCACAGCTGGGCCACCCGCGAGATGTTCCGGGGCGCCTCAGGGCTCTTGTCCGGGTTGTCCTCGCGGAAGAAGTAATAAATCTTGTCCTGGTGAGGCTCCTCGTGCTTCAGCGTGGTGGCCTTGACAAACTGAGGGTCTGGGGAGGGAAGGGACAGAACTTGGAGCTGATTTCATCCGGGAAGCCGCTGGTGGGGACAGGACGGGGAACGGGACACGGCTGTGCCCCAGGGAAAGGACAGCTCTGAGGCCAGGACTCATTGCCTGCAGGGAATGACTCCCTGGAGCCTGGGGAAGCCATGGCAGCCACGGAAACCCAAGTCCCTGCTGGCTTTGTGATGGAAAGGAAGGATCCCTCAGGAGGAGAAATCTGGGCTGTTTGTTGGGAAAACCCCGTAACACCATTCCTATTAACACGTCCCTGCCATGACGGGCATCCCTGGGTCCCTCTGAGCAGCCCTAGCTGCTGTTTCCACGGCAGGGATGATCCAGGGATCAGAGCTCTGGCGTTTCCATGGCAGGGAACGTCCAAGATCAGCCTGGCAGCCCTGGGGCTCTCAGGCCTGGCTTTTCCCTCTCCCTGTTTTATCCCAGTGTCATTTTCACTCAGTTTTTTAGCCCAATAACCCCCCATTTCCCCCCAGGGAAGCCACCACAAGCCCGCAGAAGCGGAGCAGGGTCCTTTCCCCGTGTCCTCACCCTGTCCCTGCCCAGCCCAGCGTGTCCCTGCCCCAGGTTTGGCCCTGGCCGGGGTTTGCCCAGAGCCCCTGCCCGCACTGGAAGTTGCCCAAGGCAGCTGCCGGGCATTTTGCACAACCCCATTTCCTTCCACCCCGTAGGAGGGACTGGCCAGCCTCATTTCCCCATCCCCCGAGGACGGGGAAGTCACTCTTGCGCTGGTTTGGGACAGAAGTGAAGCGGTGACAGGGGCTGGGGGAAGCAGACAGCTCCTGGCTGGCACTGAGGGTACCCCACCAGCCCCCACAAAGCTCTGCAGCTTCCCCTGCCCCCTGCCAGCTGTGGGGCGGCAGAGTNCCTCACGCGGCGGAACCGAGGGATCTTCCCGTTCTGCTGGCTCTTCTTGATGGTGGAGTAGATGTCCTGGCCTGTAGGGATTGGGGAGAGGAGGAGCAGGAGTGAAAGCAGCCAGGACTTCATGGGCATCACAGGGATGGTGGATATGGAACAGGCATCCCAATCCTGACACCCAAACCTTGAAGGGCGGCAGGGACAGATTCTTGGGAAGGATCCTCACGTGTCCCCCCACCAGGCCTGGAGAAGTGGGGCCACTGCAGGTCCCTCCTTCCAAGATCCCTCCCAACCCAAAGCGTTCCTGATTCAGGTCCCTCTTTCTGAGATCCCTCCTGACCCAAAGTGTTCCTGATTCCCCACGTTCCTCCCCCATCCCACGCCCCGGTGGGATTCTCCAATCTCTGTCCCAAAGGGATGTGCATTTCCATGGGGACAAAATGAGGAAAGCCAAGGCCACCCAGAGCAGGGGACAAAGCCCTTGGAGCAGCCTCAGGGGGCTTCCTGTTTGTCCTAGGGAGGCTTTGAGCACAACAAAACCACTAGGAAACAGGAAAATGGGAAAATATCCCACTTACCATCGACAACGACAAGGGTGTTGGAGTCAGGGGTGAACGGAGCGATCCCTCTCCCATCCCAGGGCAGGCTCTCTTTCCTCTGTGTCTGGGGAAGGACAGAAAGGGATCCTCAGTGGGATCAGGCCAGGTTTTCCGTGCCTGGGATGGGGGAAGGATCCGTACCACGTTCCAGCAGGTGGGAGCACAGGCGCCGGTCCCGCACACCAAGAGCCCGTCCCCGTACTGCTCCACCAGGGTCAGGTAATTCCGGCTGTCCTCCTGCCGGGGGGAAAAGGAGCCTGGGAATGGCACCAAGGCCCCAGCACCACACAGCTTCCCAGATTTTTCCTGGATTTTCCCGGATCTCCTCATCCGGAGGGAGCTCATGAGGAGCACGCACAGCTCCCTCAACCCAAATCCTCCCCACCCCACTGTTCCCTCCCTCAACCCAAATCCTCCCCATCCCACTCTTCCCTCCTTCCA
>WBMY01000689.1:17408-29690 GCA_013397315.1 Donacobius atricapilla | reverse complement strand
GAGGATTTTGCTTCCTGGCAGGATGCAGCCAGTTGGGCAGAGACCAGGCTCATCCAGGCCGGAAATGTGGGCAGGAGATGGATCCTGGACACTTTTTATGGGGTTTTGAGGCCAAACCTGTTAGCAGAGCCTCCTCACCGTGTAGTTCTCGCGGGTTGCAAAGTCGTAGTAGTAGAGCCTCCCCTCGCCCCCGACGTAGATGGAGGAGGTGTTTTCCTGGTGGAAGAACACCGGGAATCTCTCCCTCCGTGGGAACACATATTCCTTGGCACCTGGGGAGAGCGCAGGCATCAGGGAGCTGCTGCGGGGGCACCCGCTGATCCCCTCCCTTCCCGTGCCCCTGGAGCACTGAGGAAAAACCAGGACGTGGGGCTGGGGCCCTCCGGGAGGGCTGGGAAAGGGGACAGGCGGCTCCCGGGCTCCAGCTACTGTCCCCTGGGTCCCCAGGGATGGGAGAGCTCTACAACGCAGAGAGGAAGCAGGAGAACTGCTGTGGGAGCTGCGAGTGCCTCAGCTCTGGCTCTAGGTGCTGCCTTCCAGAATCTCAGCATGTCCTGCATCCCAGCTGAGGGATGAGAGGTCTCTCTCCCACCCTGGCAACCGATCCAGGCAATGCCAGAGAGATTCGGGTCCTTCCCAGAGCCAGGAGGGATGGGCAGGGTTTGGATCCCAGGAGGATGGACAGGGTTTGGATCTCTGGGAAGGATGGACAGGGTTTGGATCCCAGGAGGGATGGGCAGGGTTTGGATCCCAGGAGGATAGACAGGGTTTGGATCCCAGGAGGATGGAGAGGGTTTGGATCTCAGGAGGACGGACAGGGTTTGGATCTCTGGGAAGGATGGAGAGGGTTTGGATCTCAGGAGGATGGACAGGGTTTGGATCCCAGGCCAGATCCCAGGTCTGACAGGAGGAAAGTTCACCCAAAGCCACAATCCCTGGGTTGCCTGTCCCAGACAGGAACAAGAAGTGGCAGCCAGGCCTCAGACGTCCCAGCTGGCAGCAGAGCCAGCCGCCTGCCCCCTGCCCTTCTTCTTTCACATCCCACCTCTTGCAGCTGCCCTTCCCTCCACACACCCTCCTCTCCTCGCTGTGTGACCAGCCGGGCTGGGGGGGGCTGGCTCTGCTCCCCCCATGGTCCCAAAGTGCTGAGGAGTGCGGGAATGGCAGCACAGGGATGGCCCCGGGGCTCAGGGCTGCCCTCTGCCCCTCCAAGCTCGGCATTCCCGCGTTCTCCTTTCCTAAAGAGAGCAGGCTCTGCCCTGGCCAGCGCTCCCAGAGCTCAGCCAAGGGCCGGGAACGCCTCTGGAGCTGGCAGCGGCTCTGCTGGGCAATTAATCAGCGGCACGTGGCTCTCTCTATTTATAGGGCTGGCACTTGGCAGTGCCCAGCCCGGCGCTCCCTCTGCCCCACCGAGCCAAGAGGGAAGAGGCACCGCAGAGGTCACCGGGGCCGCTGAATTCCCGCTGGGTTTGTGGGGTTATTCCCCGCCCCTCGGGGTCCTTCATCCCTTAAAACAAGCAGAGTTTTCCCAGGGGGGCTTGGGGAAGCTGCCAGAACATCCCAGGTCTGATTTGGGAAGGGCTGTGGGGACACAGAGAGGGGACAGCTCCCTGTGTCCTTCCCCTGGGATCCTCAGCCCGACTGATTCCGGTCCCTGCCTGCCCCCGTGCCCTGCCCAGCCTTCCCAATGTCCGAGAAACTGCTGATCCCGAGCTGGAGAAGGTGGCACAGAATCTTCCAGGCAGATTCTGCAGCCAGGCTCAGTCTCAGCCTGCCCAGGAGAAAATAACCCCTTTCCCACCCTCTCCCTTCCCAAAAACCCCACTCCTGGGGAGCCCCTGAAGTGCTGTGACCCCATCACCAACACGCCTCCAGCCAGTCTGTCCAGACCACACCAAACTTTTCCAACTCCTGTTTGAAACCTCCAGCCCCTAAATTGCTGCTAATCCAAGCGAATCTCCAAACTCAGCTCCTCTTCCTCTTCCACATTTCTCTCCTGCTGCCCTGGGGCTCCTCTGGGGGCTCTTCCTGAGCTCCCTGAGCCCTGGCCACCCTCCTCTCGCCGAGCCGCAAACAAACCAGCCCTAAACAATCATTTGGCCGGCGCTGCCGTTGTTGTTTATCCTGCAGCTCCCCAGGGACCGCCGTGAATCACGGAGCCGAGAGGAAACAGCTCTGCCAGCCAGGGCCCTCCAGAGAGCCTGGGCTGGGCTCCCTGCGCTGGCAGCCGCGGCTCCCAACGCTTCCAGCAGCGGCTGCTGGGTCCCTCTGCCTCTGGGGCCGCCCTGTAGAGCTGCTCCTAAACCCTGCAGAGCTGGTCCCCAGTCCTGCCCTGCCTGCAGCAGCTCGGATTAGGGAAGGGGTTTGAGCCCCTCCTCCCCTGGCAGCATTGAGGAGCAACCCTCACCAGCAAGAGATGAGGATGAGGAGGCAAAGGGCATCTCATGGTGCCAAAAAATAACGGAATTGTTGGGACTGGAAGAGACCCTAAAGCTAATCCTGTTCCACCCGTGCCATGGGCAGGGACACTTTCCACTGTCGCAGGGTGCTCCAAGCCCCATCCAGCTGGGCCTTGGACACTGCCAGGGATGGGGCCGTGTCCCATTGTGTCCCCAAAGAACAGGACATCTCTCCTGGCAAACCCAAAGCTGCTTTGGACGCTGCAAAGAAAGGCCCGTGCCCTTGGAAGGCTTGGCCCTGCCGTCACCCCTGCTCCCAAGCCCAGCCCCGGAGCTGCAGGGGACACAGGGCTCATTCCCAGCGCCTGGCTGACCCCGCCGTGCCCCTCTGCCCGGCGTTTGCCGCCAGCCCCACGGCCGGAGCGGGAATCAATGGCACCACTGTCCCTGGAAATGTCCCCGCTCCGGTGCCTGAATGCGAGAAAGGGCGGCTTTGTGCTGGGCAGAGCTCCGCGCCAGAGGGGAGGGCAGCAGGAACATCAAATCGGGGCGAGAGGCACCCCGAGCATCTCGGAAGGATGCTTGGGGCTGAGGGAGGGGAACCGGGAGATGCTCCAGATGCCACGGAGAGAAGGGAGCAATCCTGCTTTGCATCCAGCCACGGCTTTGGTGACAGAGCAAACGGCTCCCTGTGGGCCCAAGAGCCCCTTGAGGAGCACCGGCGCATCCCGGAGCATCCCGGAGCCGGCTGTTCCCACCTCCGGAGCAGAGGGGCAGCGTGGGCTGCAGCCTCTCCCGGCAAACTCCATCACCCGGCCCGGCTGGGGCTGAGTCAGCGCCGCCTTCCCTCTCCTCGCTCCAGCATTCCCGGCTGGCAGCGGCTCCCGCAGCCCAGACGCTCCTGAGTCACCGGCTCGCACCGCTCCCGGCTCCCGGAGGAGGGAATTCTGTGGGAATGCTCCGGGCTGGGGCAGCCCAGGATGGTTCTGACGGGTTAAAATCAGGAATTGAAATAAAGCTTGGGAAAAATGAAAGTGGAAGCGGGATGGGAGCAGAACCTGCTGGGTTTCGGGAGCTGGGGTGGACACGAGGCAGATCTTTTCATTTTCTGCCCATCAAGTCCTTCAAAGTAGGAATCACATTGGAATGTGAGGTGGTAGAGCAGGGCAGGGAGTCTGCCTGCTCCCTGGAATTGCTTGCTCCTGGGATTGCCCTCTCCCTGGGATTGCCATGCCTGGAATTGCCCAGTCCTGGAACAGCCCTCTCCTGGAATTGCCCAGTCCTAGATTTGCCCTCTCTCTGGGACTTGCCCTCTCCTAAAATTGCCCTTATCCTGNGGAATTGCCACCCCGGGAATTGCCACCCCGGGAATTGCCACCCCGGGAATTGCCCTCTCCCTAGAATTGCCACCCCTGGAATTGCCACCCCGGGAATCGCCCGCTCCCCCAGGGCCCCTCGGCCGAGCTGTGCCCTCCTGAGCTCTCCCGTGGCTGTGGCAGGACAGGGCCCCGCGGCCGGCGCTTGGGAAATCGGGATTGGCGCGGGCACGGTGCCAAGCCCTGGCAGCGCAGCAGAGGCGGCCGAGCCCCAGGCGATGCCCCGGGAGCTGTCGCAGTGACGCGTGGCAGCGCTGTCACTCGCGGTGGCCCCGATGGCACTGCCACCTGCTCCGCTGCCCGCGCAGCCTCCGCCACCGCTCACAGCTCCCAACATTCCAGCTTGGATTCCTTTCCCCATCGCCGGGCACCGATTCGGACCTCGATGACAGCGCGGGATGGGCGCTGGAGGAAGGGCTGCCTCAAGGGCTGGGAATGTGGGAGCGTTGCTGGATGTCACCTGCGTCCTCATCCCGGCTCTGAGTCAGGGCGAGCGCCCGGGGCTCTCCACACGGATCCCGCTGCTGGGATATCAGTCGGAGCCGTGTGGATGAGCTGGCAGCCATCCCTGTCCCGCTCCCTCTTCCTGCAGGATGAGCGGCCCAGGTCCGGTTTTCCCGGGAATGTCATTCAGGGCCTCTTCCTGAGTCACTCAGGACTCCATCCCAGCTCCCGAATCTCCGCAGTGCAGCTGGAGTTTCGTCATTCCCTCAGGCCGGGCCAGGAGGACAAACCCCGGATTTCCCACCTTGTCTCCATCTCCCCGGGGCAGGACCAGCAGCCACCCCAGGGGGACAGGGACAGCCCCCACCCTGCCAGGGTCCCCTCCATGCCGGAGCAGGGCTGCATTCACCACACCGCTCCCACCCCCGCTGCCTCCCTCCTCCCCGCCAAGCTCCACCACGGATGCCAGCAAGAAGCCAAGCTGCGTTTTTTCTCTCTTTTTTTCTTTTTTTTTAGACAATCTATAAATTCCCAAAACGAGGCATTTCAGGAAGAGGAAATATGTCTCCAAGGAGCTGCTGTGCTAAGTTTTCCTTCCAGCGTGACTTTGCTCAAAGGGAACAAAGTGACACGAGGGAAGAGCGTGACACCGGGGAGGAACAGCGGGGACAGGAGTGTCCCCTTCCCACGGGATGGATGCCTCAGGCAGCCTGGCGGGCTCCTGGGACAGAGCCTGCAGCGACGGGGTTTTTTATAGGAACAATCTGACTGCAAATGAGGCATTTCAGGAGAAACGTTTTGGGCAGGTTGGCTCTGACCTGCCACGGCATAATTGAAGGGTTGTGGCTGCGAGGTCCCAGTGTGCTGCCACCACCACCACCACCGCCACACCTCGTGAAAAGTGACACATTTCACATTTTCTGGACGGGTTTTCGAGAAGGAGGCGAAACGAGAAACGCAAGAGGCAAGAAATGCGTGGAGGCCACTTCTTCCCCGCTATCCCCTCCTGTCAGCGGCCTCTGCCAGGGCTGCACCCCAGGAGCAGGGGCCGTGTTCCCCGAGGGTCCCTGGTGCCCTCAGACACCCCTTTGGAGAAGGAGAGCCTGGAAGGGCTGAGGGATCACCCCAGGGCAGCCCTGCCGTGTTTCGGGTCATCCCGTGCCCCAACCCGAGTCATTTCGCAAAGGAAGCAGAAGCAGCAGAGCGGAAGCGATCCCTCCAGGTTTCTGTCCCATCCCCCCTGGAGCCTCCTCTGGGTGCAAATCCCATCCTGGCCCCGCTTTCATTCCCTCCACGTTCCCCTCCTGTTCAGCTTGGAGCTGCCTGGAGTGTGGCCACCTGGCACTGCTTTCCTGCTCTCCTGAAAGGAGCAGGGACCCCCAAAACTCCTGGGGAAACCAGACAGCCAGAGGGCTGAAAAGGCTTCTGGCTGAAGTGAGACATTCCCAGCTCCTCCCGGCCCTGCCACGGGTTTGTGTCCATCCCAGCCCGAGGCTGGAACATGGATCAGCGAGTCCTGTGGGGCTGGAAGGTGGATCAGCTGCTCCTGCTGGAATTCTCGGTGTCCCGAAGCCAGCCCAGCCTCTCCCGTCCATCGGGGCAGGGAAGGGCCCAAGCCAAGTATGGCATCACGGCCTTGCCTGAGCCTTCCCACAGCTGTATCATCCCAGGAAGGAGCAGCTTAATGGTTTTCCAAAGTGCTTTCCCATCAGCCTGGGCTGGGTAAAAGCCCTGACCGGAATTTTGCCATTCCCTCCATCCTGCAGGAAAGGCTGCGGCTCCCGAAAGCAGGGACTGGGGCTGTGGGCTGCTTTCCTTCCTGTTTCCCAGCTGGGACCTGGGGGAAGCTCCAGCTGCTCACTCAGAACCAGCACAGGAGGGAAGAGACGGACTAGGGGGACACATCATCCTAAAACCCCACTGGGGGGCCCAGGAGCTTACAGGAAACCCCCCAAAAAAGGGAGGTGTGATAGGCCCCAGCCACCTGAGGCACCTCACACCTCTCTGTCATCCCGAGATCCCAGCCAGGCGCGGCCCCGGGGCTCATCCGCAGTTTCTCATCACCCCGAGCCACTTCAGAGATGAGCAGCGGTTCACCCGCAGCCAAGAGAGCTCCACTTCTCTCTTCTCATCTCTGCCTCCCCAGCGCTTCCCAGCTCCCCTCTGAGGGAAGAGCACAGCCTCACAAGACCACCACCACCGACCTCCTCACCCAGCGGGGCTTTTCCACCCTCGCGTTCCCAGCTGCCTCCATCCCGCTTTTCCCTGGCTCCTTTCCCCCCTGTTCCTGCGCTCCCGAGGTGCTCGCAGTGCCCTGCAGAGATCGCTGCCATGCCCAGCTTTTTCAGGGGCCGGGCAGACAATGGAGCCCGCATTAGCGGGGATAATCCATCCCACAAAAGCCTGGGAGATCCCAATGCCCGGCAGGGCCACGCTGCACAGCACTCTCCGAGCACATAAATGCGCTTTTTCAGAGCCATGCTCCGAAAGGAAATATCCTGGCACGTCAACCATTCCCCAGCTATTTCTGGGAGCGCCTTGGGGGGAGCTGGGGCAGGAATGGGGAAAAAAAAAAAAATAAATAAATGGGGTTTGGTAACTGAGCTGCTGGGCTCGGGCTCAGGATTTGGGATCCCAAAAGCTCTTCTAGGAGCTGTGCTGCAAATATCCCCACTCCAAGCCAGAGCTGGAGCTGGAATTGATCCCAAACACCCACTCAGCCAGCAACAAAAGAGACCCCTAACCTGCATCCCGTGGGGAACAAGCCCTGGATTCAAAGCCGGGGGCTCTGCTCGCCCCACGCACCAGGAGCGCTGGAATTCTCCCTATTAAACACCAAATCCCCGGCTGGCGGGCTCGGCAGCAATTCCATGAATACTAACACGGCCCCACTCTCGCTCCCCCCATAATTATGCAGCACTGGAGCTGCAAGGCGAGGCCGGAGCCTTTGATTCCGTGGATTTTCTGCCATCCAGCAGGTCCGGCATTCCTGGCTGCCCCCCACGGCTGCAGGGACTAAATTTAGAGCCAGGTTTTGCCACTTTCCAAAGGCTCCGCTCCGCAGCGGCGGTCCCAGGCTGTGCCGCTTCCCAGCTCCTGCCTGCGATTGTGGAATTTAATCCCAAGGCCGACGGAACAATGGCACAAGCACTGCTGGATCTTGTGTCAACACAACAAAGAATGGATTCAGCGGGATCCGGGGAGCCCCTCCCAGCCCAGGAAAGTCAGATCCAGGCATTGATTTCCCAGGAAAAGCCTTCCAGGGGATAAAAACTGCCCCAGCAGCATCCAGCAGCAGAACAACCCCGCTCCATCGACTGCCCTATCCCAGCTCCCCGCAGCTGGAAAACCCTTCCCGGGCAAGGTCTCCCTGCCCAGGGGTGGGCACAGGGTACAGCTGCCTGTGGTGTCCCCAGGGGGGTTCCCAGTGGGAAGATCCAGAGGTTTTATCCCTGTGGAACACAGGTGAGGTGCGTGCAGTGCAGGCCCTTCCCAGAGGGATCGGGAAGGATCCCAGTGGGATCGGGAATGGCCCCACTGTGCCCTTCACAGCGGGATTGGGAAGGATCCCAGTGGGACCTGGAAAGGTCCTGCCATGCCCTTCCTCACTGGATCCCACCGCGCCCTTCCAGCCTCCTCCTGCTGCTGGAGGCTTCCCACACCTGCCGTGAGCTCCAGGAGGGTGCCAGCCCCAGAACATTCCGGGTTTGTGCCAGGGAATGTCACAGAGCCCTCCGCAGCACCCCCTGTGTGCCCGCTGACCCCCCAGCAGCCGGGCACGGCCTTCCCCTTCCCGTCATGTCCAAGTCCTGGCTGCAGCTCCATGTTTCCCAGACTTGGAAAGCCCCGGGGGCAGGAATGTGAAACCAGACTTCCCAAAACTCCAAGACAGCAGCAAAGCCTCAGCCAGAGCAGCCCGAGGGCAGGTGTCTGGCTGGGACCGGCCGCGAATTCCTCAAGGAAACTCCCAGAACTCGCGGTGCCCTCTCCCTCCCACAGCCCCACACCCGCCAGACCGGAATATTTGATCCCAGCAGATTACGAGAGTCATCGCTGCCCTGACCCAGCCAACAGAGCCTAGGCCGGCAAGGGAACAGGTGACAGAAGCAGAGCTGCGTTAAGGGCAGGATTTGTCACCCAAACCTGTGTCCCCACACCTGAATTACGGCAGCTAATCCCATATCCCATTCCTATGGCATCCCGTGGCGCTCCGGGTGGAGCTGGGGCTGGCAGGAAAAGGGTGCCCAGCAGGAGGAACCAGCCCTATTTTTAGAGCAGCTGGGAAGGAGGTGGCTGGAATCCATTTCCCCTCCTCGCTCACCTCCCAGCCCTTTTTCTGGATGTGAGATTTTCCCTAAAAAAGCACCTTCTACTTAGATTTATTTCGTGCTCAAGCTTGGATTTAGTTTGTACCCAAGCACTCGGGTTTAAATTTAGTTTGTCCCATTTAAGGCAGCGAGCCTGACTGCATCACCCACAGAACACCTTCCCAGGCCGCTTTTCAGCAGTTCCGTCCCCAAATTGGCTGGTGCAGAGCTGGGAGCTTGGTCAGGAATTGGCATCTGGCTCCTTTTCCAGCCACAACTTCCACCAGTCGTGCCCTGCCTGTTGTTTTTGTGTCGTGCTCTTGCAACAGGAGGTGCCTGTGATTCACTCCATTTGTTTGGTTTGCTTTTCTTCTTTTTCAATCTGCGCACAGCAAAACATATTTCTTTCTTTCTTTTTTTTTTTTTTCCCTTCCCCAACCAACATTTTCAGCTCCCAGCATCCCCCAACCCTGTGAAAAAGGAGAAAATAGCACTGCTGGGAAAGCGAGCAGCTTTCTCCTGGAAATGGTGATGCTCCAAGAGCTTCGTGGGAAAGTGTCCTACAAAGATGTTTCACACCATGGGACCACAAAAAGCCCCAGAAATGCTGTCACTGAGGAGAAAAAGCTGCTGCTGGCACCACAAATCCCTCGTTTGCCACAACAGGGAGAGACGAGGACCTTAAGCATCATCTCATCTCATGTCCTGCCATGGCAGGGACACCTTCCATCGTCCCAGGGTGCTCCAAGCCCTGTCCAGCCTGGCCTTGGGCACTGCCAGGGATCCAGGGGCAGCCACAGCTGCTCTGGGCACCCTGTGCCAGGGCCTGCCCACCCTCCCAGGGAACAATTCCTGCCCAATATCCCATCCATCCCTGCCCTCTGGCAGTGGGAAGCCATTCCCTGTGTGCTGTCCCTCCATCCCTTACCCTAAGCCCCTCTGCAGCTCTTTCCAGAAGGTTCCAGGGGACCCAGCCCCACTGCGCCAGGGCAGGCAGAGCTCCCTGCCAGCCCTGCTGACACAGCTCTCCCAGGCAAGGAGGCAGCCAAGCCTAGCAGAGCCCAGGAGCTGTTCCAGGCAGCCCAGGCGGATTCCCAGAACTGCCATTCCAAGGGCCCCCTGTATCCCGGGGCCTGAGGCAGCCAAGGGTCAATTGTATAATCCTGCTTTTCCCTCCGGGACCCGCTTATCTCAGAACCTGCTCCCTCCGGCTTCCAGCTCACCTGTTAATGAGCTGGGGATAATTCAACAGCCAGAGCCCATCCCACCCCGCGGCGTCCACGCCAGCATCCGAGTTTTCCTCGGCTCTCCGCACGTGTGGCTGAGCAGGGACAAATTGCTGAGCGTGGCAGCAGCTCGGGGCTGCAGCGGCCCGAGCCCGCCCGCAGGCTCCGTGCCACGCTCAGCGTTTTGCGATGCTCGGTGACTTTCCGGTCAGGAGACAGCCGGGCTGACTGCCCCCTCCTGCTGCCACCCCCTCCCGCTGCCGGGACACGCGGGATGCGGGACACGGGAGCTGCGCCAAGGAGCAAAAGCTCCGTGCGGGATGCGGCCGCACCTTTGCCAAAGCAGAGCCCAGCCGGGCAGCGCTTGGCTGGAAAAACCCAGGGAGGATGAGGAGGGAAAGGATGATGGGAGCACTGCGCCAGGCCGGCTGCCGAGCTCAGCCCGGAGGAACTCGGCGTTCGGATCCCCCTCTGAGGGACACGGGGAAGGGCAGAGACCAGGAGATACCCCGGGAACAGGGCAAACAAGACAAAACAAAACAAACAAAATGACCCAAGGCACTGGAGCAGTGATGTGGAGCTGACCTTTGCCCCAGGAGAAGAAGGAATGCTGTGGAGTCAGGAGTGCCTGGCAGTGACCACTTGCCCACCTGGGCGAGCTCCAGGGGCCGTGGAGCTGCGGAGCACCGTGCTCCAAAGTGGTGGGAATGGTTAATCCAGGAGCTCCAAGCACCAGGACAGGCCCGCGGTGTTCCTTTGTCTGCAGGTGTGAGCGCAGGGTTGTGCCACCTCGGCCTGGGTACCTTTTGTCCCAGTTCCCCCGGTGCCCTCACCTCTTCCTTACTGGGAACTAGGGGCCAAAGGAGGGGAGTGGTTCAGGACCTGCAGGAGCCAGGGAGACTCCAGGTGTCACCAAATCCACTGCAAACCAGTGGAACTGCGACTTTCGGTGTCACGGACTCGCGGGGCACGGTGCTGGTGAGGGGAGCCAGGCTGAGGGATGGAAAAGCAGCTGCAGCTTTGCCCAAATTCCTGCGCTGCAGGCAGGGAGGGATCGCCTCTGCGGAGAGCCCGGCCCCAGAAATGCTCATCCTCCTCCGGGCTGGAGCACGTGGAGGTGCCTTTGCCGAGCCGCATCACCTGCTGCTGGTGCGGGGCCGTGGCGTGTAAGAAATTTAATTAGGGGAGAGCTGCCAGTTCCCGCAGAGCCCAGGGCCGGGGCCAGCCCTGCAGCACTGCAAACGCAGCAGCGGGCCCGGAGCGCTGCTCTGCGCCGCCAGGAACGGGGGGCCGAGCTGGAAATGAGCCCTGCGGCTCCATCCCCCCGCTCGCACGGCCAGGGCCGGGCCGGGAGCGGGGCTGCAGCTGCAGCAGCCACGTGCGGAGCGCCGAACATGCGGAGCTTTCAGCCTGCCCGGGGCATGGGGAAGTTCTCCTCGGCCACAGCAGCGCCTGGCCCACTTCTTCATCCTCCTCCTCCTCCCTCAGCCACAGCCCTAGCTCGGGAGGGTAGAGGTGACACCAAGGAGCTGGTAAATAGGACACGGCTGGCTCCCATCCTTCCCTGACTGCAATCCCTCTCGGCCAGGAGGCCCTGCCGAGTTCTCCGAAATAATTAGAGGCGCAGATGAGCAGATTAGCTGAACAGGTGACTGTTCTAACTGGTTTCGGTGACAGGTGCCGGCATGGCAGCCCTCGGTGCCACCCAGACGAGGGGAGGGACAAGTAAGAGCATTGTGCAAGGACACAGGCGGGGATCGGCCACTCCATCGCTCCCTCTCCAGCCACGCCAAACCCCAACGCTGCCGGGGACGGGGGGATTCTCCCCGGAGCAGCAGCTCCCGTCCCACTCCCGCTCCCTTTTCCCGCAGCCACCGCCGGTGACGCCATAGCGGAGCAGCCTCCCCTGCCCTGCCCGCCGGTGCCTCTCTCTCCCCTTTGTGTGACAAGGTGACAGCAGAGGCCACCCCCGAGCCGCGGCCGGAGCAGCCTCCCTCTCCCAGCGCGGGGAAGGGCACGGCAAACGCCGGCGGAGGGGAGCAGATGGCACGGATGGAAGAGGGGAAATGGGCGCTCGGAAGTTGCCAGGGAATGGGGAGCACAGAGGAGCCCTTGTGCTGCAGAGCCCGGCCCGCCCGCCCGGCAAAGCCAACGGGGTCTTTGTTCCAGCCAGCCTGGAGGGGATTCATCCCAAAACTCGGGATCAACCCAGCGCCGGCACACCAGGCTCGGAGCCGTGAAAACATTTCTTTGTTCGGGTTTGCCGAGATCCAGTCTGGTTACAAAGTCCTTACGTGCCGTTTGTAAATTCTTCCCCGAGACCAGGGGTCCTCGGCAAACATTTACTCACCAAACTCATCTGCAGCGAGCAGGGCGAGTTAGCAGCTGAATAAGTGCATTAGCTGTGTAAATACACTTCTCCTTTCTGGAGAGCTGCAAGTTAGGAAATGTGTCCTGCGGCTGCCTCAGAGCTTTTTGACAGCCTTTAATACACCCAGCTAATAGGTGTGGGGGGGGGGGAAGCTTTTTG
>WBMY01000689.1:0-17371 GCA_013397315.1 Donacobius atricapilla | reverse complement strand
TGTCCCCAGCTCGCGAGCGAGTGGTATTAAAACACTAAAAAAAAAAAAAAAATGAGAAAAGAACGGTCTAAACATCCAATTAAAAGCCTGCAACCTCAGCCCCCAGGCGTTTTAAGGAGAGCCAAAAGCCTCGCCGAGAACACAAAAGAAATAAAAATAGCCTGACTCTGCTGAAAGGACGAGCCCCAGGTAGGAAGGGGCCGGCGCGGGGGGAGCAGCCGCATCCCGAGGGCGCAGCCCGGGACTCACCTTGGGGAGCCGCGACGATCCTGGGGTTCACCTTGGGGCGCCCCGCCGCCCACGTGCCCAGCTGGCCGAGCCACAGGGCCACCAGGAGGGCAACAGGAGACCTCCTCCTGCCCATTGCTAGTCCGGGAGCGAGGCGGGATCGGGAGCCGGCCGGGCTGACAGCTGCATCTCCCCGCGTACAAAAGACTGCGAGCCTTCTACCGCAGCCAATGGAGGCGGGGAGGGCGGCGCGACGTCAGGAAGCGGAACATCCCCGAACGCTGGCATTAACACCTGAGCTCCAGCACGCGGTCTCTGCAGCTTCCACTGGGGTGTTTTGGTCTTTTTTTGGGGTTTCCCTCCTGCCTCTCGGCGAGAGGAAGATGAGGGGTCGGTGGCTTTGCTGGGAAAAGCGTCAGCCGGGCCGAGGTTTGCGGAGAACTTCCCGCGGGGGCAGCCGAGGGGAAAGAAAGGTTGTGACGGTGAAGTGAGAACGGAAATAAGGCCGAGAACAGGGGCAGAGAGCGGAGCCAGGGGTGCTGTGCGAGGGGCTGTGCCCAGCGCCAGGTGCGCTGGCAGGAGCGGAGGAGCGGGATGCGGGAGGGCTGCGGCGCGTCCTGCGTGCCAACAGGAAAGGGCCACTCTTCGGGACACCCAGCTGCCACCCCACCCTCTCCCGAGCGCAGCTGGCAGGGAGTGACACCCCCCAGGGCATGGGGACACCCCGGGAGCCCTGCCCGAGCACCCCGAACCTTTGTGATGCGCCTGCTCCCCCAAAGCGCACCCGGCGGGCGGCACTGTCACCTCCTTGTCCCCCAGTTCCCCCGCGGAGGGCCGGGAGCTTTTGTGACGCTGGTTAATGAGAGGAGCAGGGCATTCCGAGCGCGGAGAGCGAGCGGGGACGTGACCGGAATGGGAGAAACCCGCCGGGAACGAGACGCGGCTGCGCCCTTTAAAGTGGCGATTGAAGCTCAGCCCCGGCCCCGCTGCGCTCCTGGAGGGACGAGCAGGGGCAGGGCAAGGAGGGCGCTCTGAAGGAAGCAAAAAGAAATTAAGGAGCCGGTTAATGGTGAATTTGAAGGAGCCGTAGGGATTTCCCGGCGCCTCTTTGTGCGTGCGGGTGGGTTCATCTTTCTCGTTGGCCACGCAGCTGCCGGGGTAATTACAGGAGGAAGACACACGCTCACTTCTGGCCGTGGTGATTCCCAGCCCTGAGGCACTCTGAGCTCAGCCCGAACTGCCCCGGGGGCAGCTGCAGTTCCCTGCTTCTTCCCCGAGCTGCCAGATCCCGTGAGCACTTGGTTTCCAGCAGGAAAAAATGGAGTTTTCTTCCCGAAAAACGGGGTTTCTTCCCCAAAAAACACTCCTAGAAAAGGAGTTTTCTTCCTGAAAAACACTCCTGGAAAAGGAGTTTTCTTCTTTCACCTCTACCCAGCAGCTGGGGCCTCTGCATGGTTTTGGCTCTGAGGTTGGGGGGGTTTGTTCCACCTGCAGTGCAATCCTGTGGATAAAGTTTGGCCTCAAGCTCCCTCAGGACTTTGGGGGTGTTTGTAGGATCCTAGAATGGTTTGGGGTGGAAGGGACCTTGGTGTTCAACAGCTCCCACTATCCCAGGGTGCTCCAAGTCCATCCTGGAGCACTTCCAGGGATGGGGAAGCCTCACAAGGAAGGATTCCTCCCTAAAAGCCCTGAGAGCAGCCAGGGGGGAGCCTGGCTCCCAGAACCATGAGATCATTGCCTGGGAAAGCAATTCCAGAAGAGCAGGATGTGGAGATCACAACTCCCAGGAAAACGCAAGCCTTCAGAGCAGCACGGCTCCCCGCAGCCGATTGCCAGCTCACTCCAGCCCGGTTTGCAGGAGGTGTTGGAATAAAGGACACGCTTCCCAAAGCGGGGAAGGAGCTCAGAGATTCAATTTGTTAGCTCAGGACCACACGGCGTCGGATTCCAGGCAGCAGCTCAGCCCTTTCCTGCAGGAATTTCCATCTGCTCCACTCCAGGATCAGAACTTCTCCAGCGCAACTCGTGAGCAGCTTTCTCCCAGATCATGCGCCTCGCTTCCAGCACGGATCAGGAGGCAGCCTCCCCCAGGAATCTTGTCAGAAGCACAGATTTTTCCCGAAGAGGAACAGTTTTACTCATCACAGACTGAATGTTTGTGGCCCAGGCAACCCAGAGAGCTCAGACTGCGCTTGGCACCCGAGCAGGCGTGTGGTGATTTCACCCACAAAAACAGAGCCGTTACCTCCCTCGGCCTCGGCCAGGAATGTGGCCCTTGGAAGCACCAACACAGGCGGATCTTCCACAGAAAAAAGGCACAACAAGAGAAATCTGAGCCCTGGCTAAGCCAGGCAAGACCTTTGCTGTGCCACAGGGCAGGTGTGACACTCCCAGCCGCTGCCAGAGGGACCCTGCTGAGCTGGACAAAGGACGAGGACGTTCCTTGTCCCCGTTTTCCATGATCCCTTCCCAGACAAGATTGGGATGCTGCACGTTTTTGCCCAGAGCTGGAAAATTCTTTGCTAAACCTGTGGGAGGGACTGATGGCCCAGGAGGTTGGGACAGAACTTTTGGAAGATCAGAGCTCCCATTCCTCATTTTGGGAACGAGCTGGCTGCTAAGGCTGGGTTTGGAGTGGGAATCAGTGAAATTCCCCTCACAGCTCCTCTTGGTGCTGACAGGCCCTTCATTCCCCAGCTGACAGAGTGAGGAGGGAAGCGAGCAGAGCAGATCCTTTATCAGCTGCTGCATTTTCCGCTCTCCACACCCCAATTCTCCCCCTCCAGCTCACGTTCCTGACAGGCAGCAACCGAAAAACCTCGACCATCCCTCCCCAAGGCCACAGCCCTGGCAGAGTTTGGGGACTTCCCAGCTCTCCAGGTTCATCTCTTCAAGCTGGATTGAGTCTGGAGGCTCTGATCAGTTGGCACAACTTCCCCCTGGATTCTGCCAAAGGACAGCACAGCACAAGTGCCACCAGAGGGGCCCAAATGTGCTCAGAGCCACCCCTAGAGCTTTATAAACCACTCAGGAAAGGGATGGAGGATCCATGTGGCCGCAAAATGAGATTTCCCAGTAGATTTCACCCCCCAGAGAAGATTTCCCAGCAGATTTGGCCAGAAGGGAACTTGTGACCAAGCTGATTTGCACTCAGTGATTTTGAGAGCAGCACAAAACCCCAACCCGGGACTCCCCTTCTTCCCGTGCCTCCAAGGAAAGCCCAGGGGCTTGCCCTGGCCCTTCCAGGCCAGTGTCACAACGTGATTTACTGGTCTCAGGTCCTCCCTGAGCTCCGGCTGCAGCCACAGCCCACCCTTGCCACCAAACCCCCTCTGCAAGGCACAGGAGCACCACCTGAAGGTGTCACATCCTCAGAGGGGACCCACCGGCGGGGCAGGAAATGAGGCAGAGGTGCCAAAGGCTTGAGTCAGAGTAACCAAAATGCAGTGCAGAGTCTCACCCAATTAAATAAGATTAGAGCAACAAAAAGAACAGGACTGGGTGGCTCTGTTCAGCCACACTGCCAGCCTGAGAGCTGCACTGTCAGCTCCATCTCCCTGCCAGGTTCCAGCAGGTCTGCAATTCCTGATCCTCCTTTCCCTGTGTGCTGTGCTCCTCTGCCAGGGCCTGCATTCCAGGGCAGCACTGGAACGGGAATGGCCACATCTCAGGCTCCCCAAAGCAGGACTCCCACATCTGCCAGCAGCTCTGGAATCCCCAGGGAGGGTCCAGCAGCACCATCCCCTAAACAAGATGATAACCTCCCTTTATCAGGCCCAGCAGAGCCAGAGAATCCTCCAGCACGCACCTGGTTAGGGTTTGACCCCTCTGCAATCTGCCTGCCTTGAGAGCAGCTGGAATTTCAGCCTGCATTTTTCCTCAGGGAATCCAAACAAACTCCCCTGGCTCTCAAGGAGCTGCTGGGAAAAGTTCCAGAGCCCTCTCCAAGCTGACCAGGCTCATAAACCTGAGCTGCTCAGGAAAAGCAAACTCCTTCCCCGTGACCTTGGAGCGTTATCTGTCTCGCCAGGAAGGCAGAGACGGCGGGGAAAGGGCCATGTCTGCTCCTCCATCCCAGTGCGAGCCCTGAGAGCCACCCTGGGCCTGGTGACACACAGGGACAGCGGCTGCAGCGACACGGGGATCAGCAGCACCAGGCCATCACACACGGGGAGCTCTCCACCTCCTCCAGCAGGATGTCCCCAGAGACCCTTTGGCTCCTTTTTCCACTGGGCTGGGCAGGGAAGAGCTCCCCTTTGTTCCTGTGTCCCATCTGCCCTTCCTCGTGCTGCCTGTCACCTGCTGTGGGGCCAGCCCGGTCCCACAGGGCCCCTTTGGGACTGGCATTGGGGCAGGGAGGAGAAGAGAGAACAAACAGCTGGGAACTCATCTCAGCAGACAGCAGCTGGCAGGAGCAGGGGTGATTAAACCATGTGGAACCAAGAATCCTCCAGGGTCAGAGCATTTAAAGCCAGCCAGACAAACCCCCCAAAGGGATCCTGAAGGGATCACTGCTTCCCTCCCCTGAACAGCAAACAAACCCAGCAGCACAGAGGGGAAACGCTCGGGATGGGCCGGGCTGGCTCCTCCTGCCCCAGCGACATCAGGGACGTTGTTCCTGACTGCCCTGCTCTCCTTGCTGTCCTTGTCACCTCCTCCTGTCCCAGTGCCACAGTCACCCCAAAAGGAACCCAATCCTCCTGCCCCAGCGACATCAGGGACGTTGTTCCTGACTGCCCTGCTCTCCTTGCTGTCATTGTCACCTCCTCCTGCCCCAGTGCACCCCAAAAGGAACCCTCAAAGCTTCACTGGGCCCCAGGAAGTGTCACAGCCCCACAGCGCCTCCTGTCCAGCTGCTGGACAGCCTTTGGACCTGGGGCCACTCCCAGGGGTGACACAGAGGCCACAGATTTACCAGTTTAAAGAAAAACCTCGTGTGGGCTCTGTTCCCAACACCCCACACCCAAGCTCTGAAAGTCCCCCAACCTCTGACAGCCAGATGCTGGAAAATCTCTTAGAAATGGTTTTTTTTCTGCTCACCCTGCTCCAAAGTTTTGCTCCAGTCTCTGTTCTTGGCCCTTGCAGGAAAAAAAGGAACTCTGGCTCCCCTCTGATGCTTGCATGGCTCCTGGAGTGGAACCCCACAGCTCCAACTCAACACCTGAATTAATTCAATCCCTGCTGAACCAGCAGACCTTGCTCTTAAATCAGCGTTTATTTCAGAGATAGAGGGGGGCGAAAAAACCCTCTCACAGGGATTTTGGGACACATTTATGAATATTAGAACACTATAAATATAAAAGGGAACATGAGGAAATAGAAACATTCTCACAGGATGACACTTTCAGCCCATTTCTGCTTTCACCAAGTTAAAATAGTTGCTTGGTTTTTATTGTGGATCACGTGGGCCTCTCAACTCTGTAACCTTAAAAGGGTGCTCAGAGGGCTGAAACCAGAGCTCCTTTTTTGTCACTTCTAACAGGAAAATGGTGATTCATGCCTCAAAAGGGACCAAGCCCCACAGGACACAACTCACTGGGATGTGTCACCTGCGCTCTCACCTCATCACCTGTCCCAGTACCAGAACTTCCCCCCTTTTTCTCCAGAGTTTCCCTGAGAAAGAGCAAGACCAAAATGTCCTTACTGCCAAGGACACCTCTGTCCCTTCTTCTTTTGACCCTTTCCACAGCCTGGGCCCTGCCTGAGACCCCTCAGCTCACTGAACCAGCACAAAGCTGGAAAAGGAAAAAAAAAAAAATCAAATTTTTGATGCGTTTTGGCCTTTCCTACAAGGACAAAGCTGGAAAGCAAGCAGCCAGGAAACCACCGAGTCCCCTGCAAAAAAAGTTGATGAGCAAAGGCTGTGCCAGACAAATTCCTGCTGCTGTTCCTGCTGGATGTACCTGCCCAGCAAATCCTGGAGCACCAGGGAAAGTCACCTTCACCGATTTTCGGGAATTTATGTGTCAGGGGGAGCTCAGGGCAAGGTGTGGAGCCACAGGATGTGGCTGAGACAAACTGTGACTACTCAGAGTTTATCAGGCTGGGGGAACAAGGAACAAACATTATCCCGTGGAAATATGTCCAACAGTGGCTGAGACACTGCAAAAGCCATCTGGGAGATTCTGCTCCGTCTCCATTCCACCTTTTGGCTGGAAAATCAACCCCCCCCAACACCTCAGAGAGACAAATCAGCCCAAAATGAGAGAGACAAGGAGAAAAAAAGGGCTCCAGAAAAGCAGGGCACACATGGTACAGAGCCCAGCCAAACCTCCACCCCCTCCAGGTGTCCAGCGAGGGTCAAGCAGCAGGAGGAAGAGCAGGATTATGGAAAACAGGGGAGGAAAAGCAGCTGCTCCTGTCCATCCCTGCTGCTGCAGCTTCCCCTGGCAGCCCCACCGAGGCCAGCAGGGAACCGGCCCAAGAGCTGCTCTTTGATGTCAGGAACAGAAGGTCCCTGCTTACGTTGGGGAACTGAGCTCCTGCTCTTCCAGGGTCAGCCAACACCTCCCAGTCAAGCCCGGCCAGGGATGCGTGGTGGGAACTGGGCACAGGGGCAGGAGAGGGATGACCTGAGACCCAACCAGAGCAGGCCCACCCTGCTCCAAACGTGGGAGGGGCAGGAGGAGGGGAAGGCGCCAGAGAACAGGCACCAGTTCGCTCTGTCGTGTTCAACCACTCGCCATCAGTGACAAGGTCTTTGAAGCCACCCCATTCCACCCCTGCCCTGGGCAGGGACACCTCCCACCAGGCCTGGGACACTGCCAGGGATCCAGGGGCATGGCAATGGATCCCAGATCCCACCCCCAGAGGGAACAATTGCTCCCTGATATCCAACCTAACCCCGCACTTTCAAAGCCTTTCCCCGCTGTTCTGCTGCTCCACACCCCCCTGTGCCAGCCCCGCTTCCATGGGAGGCTGGCAGCAGGAATGTGCAGCCCCGGGGCGCCTGCGGAACCACTGCCAGCCCCCTCCCAGCCCCCCTCTCCTGCAGGAGCTGCTGCAGCAGAGCTGCCGAGTCTCCGCAGCCGTGCAGGAGGCAGCAGAGCCTCTCCCCCTCCCGGCAGCTCCCCCCGTGCCTGAGCACGGCTCTGCGGGGCCAGGGAAGGCAGCGTCGTGAGCGGCAGCGCTGCCAACTTCTCTGCTGCAGCCAGGGAATGTGCCTGAGCTGCTGCTCCCAGCCAAGCCCTCCCGTTCGGGAAAGGAAATCAGGGAAAAGTCACTTCCCACCCCAAAATCCAGGCAGTTCTCAGCTCTCTGGGGGCGTGAGGAAGCGGAAATAGCACTGAAATGGCTTCATGACAAACATGGGTCAACAGAGGGATCCAATGCCCCAGCAGTGACACGAAAAACACCATTTTGGGACAGCGATGAGCCCTAAATGGAGAATTCAGGTGGTGCAGGGAGGCAAACCGGACATGCCGGTCCTAGAGCAGCTCCGGGAGAACCCGCAAATGTTTCCCAGCTTTGGGCAGGAGCATCTGCGATCCGGCTAATCCGCGGTTATCCCGCGGGATTGGGGGCTGACAGCAGGGCTGCGGGGAAGGGAGGGTGCTGTGCATATGCTCCGGCCTGCCCCTGCAAAGCCAGGAGCCAGGGATGGGAGGGGATTAATCAGTTTTCTTACACATAAAATCTGTGTGCGTGCCGAGGGCAGCGACCCGGCAGGGTGTCAGCAAAGCCATTGATGTCCATCACTTCTTATCTGCTCCGGCCTGAGGCACAAAAACAACCCCTCCCTCCCTGCCTGCCTCCTTCACTCGGGCATTAATCCTCTCGACGGGATTAAAGCCTATCAGCGCAGGGCTCCCCCGCCGAGAACAATCCCGCCTTTGCGGGGTGATACCGAGATGGTCTCAGCGCGGATCACAGCGCTCGCAGAGGGATTAGAGGGCAGCCAGAGGGGAGCAGGGAGCGCTCTCGGCTCGGCGCAGCCACGGCGGCAGCCGAGGAGCACCCGCGCCCGTTTTCACGGCTCGTTAACCCCTGCGCCGCGCTGGGAGCGGCGCCAGGCCCAGCTCCAGGCCTGGCTTTTCGCTGCTGCCACTGCTCGCAATTACGGGCAAACGGCGTTAATTGGCTTTGCGGCACGTGGTGGCAGCCAGGAGTGGAGGGCACCGCTGCAGCCAGAGCCGGCTGGAGGGGCAGTTCTCTCGCCCACTCACACTCAGCCCGTGTCATTTCTTTGTCACTGTCATCGCGTGGTGGCCATGAACTGCCGTGCCCTCTGCTGAAGACCACCACCTCCCACCAAGGCAGAGCTTTTCCTGCAGATCCACTCCCCTTCCTGCCCCGGCGGGAGCTGTGGGCTTGATCTTTTTCAGTCTGAGAGATCTGAGCTTGCTCGTAGCTGCTAATGTTTTTCTAAGGGAAAAATATCTTGAGAAAATTTCTTTTTAAAACAATTTTGGTAAACAACTAATCCATTTTCAAAACAAATTTTCTCTACATAATATTTTGCCTTTCTAGTTGTGTTTCTCTAACCAATAGAATTAGAAAAGTGTCGTTTCTATTCACCAATCACATTAAGTCTATATCAGAACACCTTATAAAAGGTAGCAAGGATTTAGACAATAATGCCTTCTAATGTTTTTGCCTTCCAGAAAAGTATTTAGAGTCATTCATTTTTTCGTGTCCTACAGCAACAGGGAACTGCAACGCAACCCGGAACAGAGCACAACCCACACAGCAGGCAGGGAACCGAACGGGGTCTGTTTAATCCAGGGGGAGCACAGGGATGAAACAAGAGGCAGAGAGCGGTGACAGATAAACATTGCACAACTGGAGGGGCCACCTCTTCTCCGTGCTGAGTCCTGGGGAGGTTGGAGAGGGGATTCGGAGCTGCCCACAGGGCTGCCCCCACAGGAGAGCAAGCCAAGGAGCACCCCCAGCACGGAATCAGCCCGGCTGCTGTCTCGGCACAACTCACCAGCCCAGCAGGAAGGTTCAGGGGGCCCCCCCGGCAAAGATGAGCTCCAGGGCAGCCTGGATGTCCCCTCCTGTGGCCTGCAGGGCCCGCAGGCTCAGCTCGTCGTCGTGGATCCCCATGTCTCGCAGCTGCTGCAGCTGGGGCTGCCACTGGCTCTGCTCACAGCAAAGGGGAGTTTGGGAGGTGTGAACCCCAGCAGGGAACCCAGCAGCCCTCCCCACTGCCCACCCTCCCACCTCAGCCAGCTCCTGTGCACACAGCTCCTGAAAGCTCAGAGATGCTGCGGAGCCCCCAGGACCACCACTCCTCCAGCCCAGTTCCACCCAGTACTTTTGCAGTGGCTGTGAGGATGCCTTACAATTTTTGTATTTTTCATACATTTGTACTAGTGCAATTCTTTAGTGTATATCTCTAAATTCCATAGTGTCAGCTGCTGCTTCCCCGTTTTGGTCAGACACAACAATTCCTCTCCAGGCTTGGGAATCAAGGACACCTCTGCCTCAGGCCCCAAGAAATGTAAACAAAAGTGAGTTGTGGGGGAGCAAACTTAGGGTAAATTACTTCATTACCTGAAGCTGTAATCGAAGGATTAACAAATGGACCAAACTTACAAAAGTGTGAAAACCTACAACCCACCATCCATTTTTGGGTGTAGCCCCTGGGAGAGCTTTATCTGCCCAAAATGTACCTGAAGGCACCCTTCAATAAATACAACTGCTTTTTATTCCCTGAACTTTGTCTGGCCTCTGTTTTCAGGAAGCCTGAAAAGGCATCAGTGATGCCCCTCCAGGTTAATGTCCCACCACAGGAGGCAGCTGGGAGATACCGGTGGGATTCCAGGGGCTCCAGAAGGAAGGGGCTGCCACTGACCTGGAGGCTGGGCTGCCCTGAGGCCTGCAGGGCGTGTTGTAGGGCCTGGCTGAACAGGTCGTTGGTGATGGGTGTCCCCGACTGGACACTGGATGACATCGGGGACGTCCCAGAGGAGTGGCCCTAGGAGGAGGTAAGGGATCAGGAGAAGGCTCCCAGGAACCAGCACAGAGCAACACCTGCAGCAGCCCCTCACCCTCAGCCCCACAGGGAAGGGAGCTCTTCCACAATGGAATGAAGGAACTCCAGAGCAGATCCAGGCTGTGCCCTGGGTGCTGGGATCATGTGGAAGATACGGATGACATGGATTTGCATGAGGGAATGCAAAGCCAGGTGTGCCAGCCCAGAGCAGGGCTGGTGGTGGCTGTGCCCTGGGTGCTGGGATCATGTGGAAGATACGGATGACATGGATTTGCATGAGGGAATGCAAAGCCAGGTGTGCCAGCCCACAGCAGGGCTGGTGCTGGCTGTTTCTCGGGGAGAGATCACAGGGAACTCTTCCTGAAGGAAATTATATGGGAAAGAATATTTCCATGAGAGAATGCAGAGACAGGTACCCCAGAGCTGATCCAGGCTGTGGCCTGGGTGCTGGAATCATGTGGAAGATATGGATGGCATGGATTTGCATGAGGGAATGCAGAGCCAGGTGTGGGGTCACAGAGGGAACTCTTCCCGAGGGAATGCAGAGCCAGGGCTGGGAACACAGAGGGAACTCTTCCCAAGGGAATGCAGAGCCAGGGTTGGGGTCACACACAGAACTCTTCCCGAGGGAATGCAGAGCCAGGGTTGGGGTCACACACAGAACTCTTCCTGAGGGAATGCAGAGCCAGGGTTGGGGTCACACACAGAACTCTTCCCGAGGGAATGCAGAGCCAGGGTTGGGGTCACACACAGAACTCTTCCCGAGGGAATGCAGAGCCAGGGTTGGGGTCACACACAGAACTCTTCCTGAGGGAATGCAGAGCCAGGGTTGGGGTCACACACAGAACTCTTCCCGAGGGAATGCAGAGCCAGGGTTGGGGTCACACACAGAACTCTTCCCGAGGGAATGCAGAGCCAGGGTTGGGGTCACACACAGAACTCTTCCTGAGGGAATGCAGAGCCAGGGTTGGGGTCACACACAGAACTCTTCCCGAGGGAATGCAGAGCCAGGGTTGGGGTCACACACAGAACTCTTCCCGAGGGAATGCAGAGCCAGGGTTGGGGTCACACACAGAACTCTTCCTGAGGGAATGCAGAGCCAGGGTTGGGGTCACACACAGAACTCTTCCCGAGGGAATGCAGAGCCAGGGTTGGGGTCACACACAGAACTCTTCCCGAGGGAATGCAGAGCCAGGGTTGGGGTCACACACAGAACTCTTCCCGAGGGAATGCAGAGCCAGGGTTGGGGTCACACACAGAACTCTTCCTGAGGGAATGCAGAGCCAGGGTTGGGGTCACACACAGAACTCTTCCTGAGCGAATAGCAAGGCAGCTGTGCCAGGGCTGGGGTCACACAGAGAACTTTTCTCGAGGGAATGCAGAGCCAGGGCTGGGATCACAGAGGGAACTCTTCCCGAGGGAATGCTGAGCCAGGCCCCGGGCTGGCCTAGTGCTGGTGTTACCTGCGTGCCCGGGGTGGGCGTGTGGGAGCTGCTCTCGGGGGTGCTGGCCAGGGCCAGGGCGGTGGCCAGCTCGCTCTGGGTGATGGGCCGCGGCCCCGCCGCCCCTGCGTAGCCCAGCGAGGCCGGGCGCGAGCCGGAGGCGCTGCTGGAAGGGGTGGACCTCGTGCTCTGCGTGGAGGGAGAGAAAAGCCGCAGCTGTGACCTTGGTGGTTGTGTCCCAGTCAAACCACAGACCCCTGTCCTACCATACCGCAAACTGCCAAGGGTGGAACTCTGGACAGACAAACATGCCAGAGCGGGATGTGCTTTTTTTCCACAAAGTCAGCTGTGGAAACTGGCAGGAAACCTTTCAATCTATCATCCATCAGCCCCAAACCAGGGTGATGTTAGGCTGGAACAAAACAATTCCCCATTGACAGGCAGGTTTGGACTCAAATATCCAGTTTTTCCTCACAGAACCCATTGTCCTGTGGAGAGGAAGACTGCAGAAGGGCAGGGATCAACATTCCCACGCTCCACTTTGGCTACAAGGGTGCTTCCTCTGTTCCATTTTCCTGTTGTGTGTCCAGCACTGAGGAAAACCCTCTCCTGAACAGCGTGGAAGCAGCCAGGATCGATATGTTTGTCCCCACATCCCCCTGGGAAGCCAGAGCAGCTCGTGCTGTTCACCAGGTGGGAAAGGAAGAGCCTGGGAGTTTCAGGGCTACAAATTAAACCCAAGAAGAGGTGTTCCACCCCACTTGGCTGCTTACCTGGTGGAAGTCATCTTCATCATCAGAGAGCCCCTCAAAGAGAAAGCCACCTGCAGCCGAGAGGGGAATAAAAGGTGTTGTTAGCCTTTGGAACACATAATCAATCACAGAATGAGTATATGCACGTGCTTTCATTGAAGGGCTCTGGGAATCCCGGGTACAGGCCCAAATCTGACTCCGACATGGGTTCAAGGACAAGTTTCTATACCCTTTTAATTATATAACTGTATATTATTAAACCTACATTGTTCTATTGTATACATTGATTTTACCCAAGCATGAATTCTTGTGATTTCTTGTGATTTCCCTTAACAATCATCTCATTTATCGTATGATGGATATGCATCCTCTAACCATCATCTGCAGTTTCACATGATTTACTAAAGACTAAGCCCAACATTTGTTCCCTTTCCCGGGGCCTAACTGACCCAATCCCCTGAATCTATTGTATACAGTTCTCATGATTTTTACAATCATTTTAACCCTATGCTATCAGCGTCACTTTTATCTTCCTTTCTGCCAGTCAGGATTAAACGCTCAAGATGTTATTTTGTGTTCCTTCTCAGATGTTTATTAATTCTTATCTATATTACAGTCTTAACAGACTACAAGTTCTACAGCACTTCTAGCTAACAAAGTAAAAATGGCCCCTGAACAAACTGTCCAATTATGAAATGAGAGCTAAATTATTTTTACTTTAACCCAATAACCAACCACCTGTGGCCTGCAATGTAGACTTTTTTATCCAATCACGAAACACCACCCAGACCCATGAAGAGGAAGGTGAAAAAGGACTTAGCCTACACCCTAAATCCTCCATCTTGCTTTATATATTACTATAGTCTAAAACCTTAAATTTTAAGTCTTCCACCTTGTGGTGTTACACACTTCTATTCAAACCACACACCCATAACCCTGGTGGTATCACAAAGGATGAGGCAAACCGGCAGGAACTGAGAACCCTGTGGCCAGCAGGGAGGCCTCAGCAGCGAGCCCCCCGGGGGGAGGACGTACCTGGCATGTCCCGGTAGGAGCCCAGGGCCATGGCCCGCGAGGACGTGTCCGGGGCTGGCAGGGGCGTGCTGCCCGCCACCGAGTGCAGCACCAGCACGATGGCGTTCACCAGGGCCGGGTGAGCCGGGATCAGCCTGCGCAGACGGGCACGGGTGAGGGAGGGCACGGGGCAACGCGGGAACGCGCCCACCCTGAGGGGCTCGGGGCACAGCCGCCACCGCCGCCTTTGCTGCCCGGCATCAACTCCGCCAGGCAGCCAGGGATCCTTCTGGATCCCACAGGGGAACTGGCCTTGGTCCTTCTGGAACCCACGGTGGAGCTGGTCTGGGATCCTTCTGGAACCCACGTTGGACGTGGCCTTGATTCACCAAGGATCCTTCTAGAACCCATGCTGGACCTGGCCTTGAGTCCTTCTGGAACCCACACTGGACCTGGTCTGGGATCATTCTGGAACCCACGTTGGACCTAGCCTTGAGTCCTTCTGGAACCCACGTGGGACCTGGCCTTGATTCACCAAGGATCCTTCCGGATCCCATGCTGGACCTGGCCTTGGGTCCTTCTGCACCTATGCTGGACCTTGCCTCAGTTCACCAAGGACCCTTCTGGAAGCCATGTCTGACCTTCCCTCAGTTCACCAAGGATCCTTCTGGATCCATGTTGGACCTGGCTTGGGTTCACCAAGGATCATTCTGGATCCATGTTGGACCTGGCTTGGGTTCACCAAGGATCATTCTGGATCCATGTTGGACCTGGCCTTGGATCCTTCTGGAACCTATGTTGGACCTGGCCCCTGTTCACCAAGGATCCTTCTGGAACCCATGCTGGACCTTTCCTTGATTCTCCAAGAATTCTTCTGGACCCATCTTAGACCTTTCCTCAGTCCCCCAAGGTCCCATCTGGATCCACATTGGACCTGGCCTGGGCTCACC
Organism: Donacobius atricapilla; assembly: GCA_013397315.1. Classification (NCBI taxonomy): domain Eukaryota; kingdom Metazoa; phylum Chordata; class Aves; order Passeriformes; family Mimidae; genus Donacobius; species Donacobius atricapilla. The sequence continues at coordinate 3,045 of WBMY01000689.1, read as the reverse complement.
AAGGATCCTTCTGGAACTCATGCTGGACCTTTCTTTGGTTTTTCAAGAATCCTTCTGGAGCCATGTTGGATCTGGCCTTGGATCCTTCTGGAAGCCATGCTGGACCTGGCCTGGGTTCACCAAGGATCCTTCTGGACCCGTGCTGACTTTTCCATGGTTCTCATTTCCCCCTTGCTCTCACAGGAGCAGTTCCCTGCTGTGAGCAGCTCCATCCAGGGCTGAACCCCGACCTGGAGGCGATGATGGCCCTGCTCCCACCAAACCCCCTCTGCATCAACCCAAGTGGTGGATGCATGTTTCCTGCTGCTGAGGGAGCAGTGTCCCAGCCTTGCAGGCAGGAGCAGAGCTCGGTCCCACCCAGGTGACACACAGGGACACAAAGGCACTGCTGAGTCACTGCCTCGGCTCGGGGGACTTACGTGTCCAGCATGTTGGGGTCTGCAAACACGGAAAACAGATCCTTGTCCTGCAGAACTCCTGGAAAAGACCAGGAAACACACTGAGACAGGATACAACAAACAGGAGCCAGGCATACAAAAGCCACAGACACAAATAGGAATTGTTTTCCAGGAAGTGAGTCATGAGTAAACACCATAAATGCTCTTATTGTTCCTCTGAAGCCTTTGTGTTCCTGCAGAGCCTTGGTCACAGCCACACACCCAAGGGACAGCGCTTTTCCAGCAGATCCCGTGGGTGCTCCACCTCAAAGGCAGGATGGAAGCTGACTCCCAGCTCCCAGCAGCCAGGCCGTGACTGCATCCCAAATTCCCCCGCCTCGGACTGCCACCATCCCGGAACAGGCTGGATTTAACCAACCACTTTGTGGCACTCTGCTGCAGGGGGAGAGCATCCATCCCCACGGATCCCTGACCCTTCTGAAGCCAGGATCCATCCCCAAAGAGAAATCATCCATCCCCACGGATCCCTGACCCTTCTGAAGCCAGGATCCATCCCCAAGGAGGAATCAGCCATCCCCAGTGATCCCTGACCCTTCTGTGGGCAGGATCCATCCCCAAGGAGGAATCAGCCATCCCCACAGATCCCTGACCCTTCTGAGGGCAGGATCCACCCCCACACAACACCAATGGAGCACAACTGACACCTGAGCAGTCACCGACTCTGACGTTCCACAAAAGGACAAAAAAACTAGGGTTTTTTTTTTTGAGTTCTTCCTTCTCTCCATCAGGAATTCAACCAAGATTTGGGTCTCTCCCTTCCCCCATCAGGAATGAAACCCTTCCTCAGATCCTCTGGATCACAGCCAGACTCACCCAGAGCCACAGGGTCGCTGCTGAGGCCAGGAGTAGCCACAATGATCTGATCCAGGGATTCCTTGTTTCCCAGCATCTTGAAGACCTGCCAGGGAAAACAGAGCAGATCAGGAATGTCACCCACTTGTCCCCAGAGGGAGAGGACACCCCAATCCCCCCCGGGAGCAGAGCACTCACAGCATCTCTGTAGGCAGGGCTGCTGTGCAGGGCAGTGTGCAGGACACGGAATTCCCGGACTGCTGCCACCTTATCCACGGGCTCTGAGGGGAGAAAACACCCCAACAAAACACAGCTCGGCCTCTGGCAGCCCTCAAAGCCATTTCACATGGCACTGAGATCTTCATGCTGCCACAGGGATCCTGTAACATCCCTGAGCTGGGTGCTGTCACTGCAGAGTAATGACTCGCTGCACTCTCAGATCTTAAAAATACCCAGGAATATCCTCCCACACGTGCCACTACAGGAATGCCAGCTCCAGCTCCTCTTTTTGTACAATCAGGCACGGCAGGAGCACACACCAGCCTGCTCATCCCTGGGGCTTTGCTCCAGATTCCCTGGCAACACCCTAAAATGGATCACGGGCAATTAAGGAAGGGATGACTCCTCTCCATGCTGTACGGCTCATTCCTTAACTTGTCTGTCAGCAGGAAAACGAGCACCCAGGCGCTGCTGGGAGAGGTGGGGAGCTCCCAAACAAGGGGATTCATTCCCCTGGAAACCTCCACAGCAGTGAATCCCAGGAGCAGCTGTTCCTCAGTTCCTCATAAAACACATCCCAAGGATAATCCAAGGGGTAATCCCCACTGTTCCTCACCTGGTTTCTGGTCAGGCTCAGGCCAGGACTTACGCAGGACGTGGACAGTGGAGCCGGACTGGATTCCATAGAAATCCAGGGTCTGGTCATCCCTCAGCTTCCGGCCACAGTAGATCAGGTCTGGGGGCAGAAACACCTGAAGATGAACACCTGCAGAACTCTCAGAAAGAGCTGGGGGTCTCTGGGTGCTTAGAGCCCCAGGGGTTATTGAGCAGCTGTAGCTGCTCCAGCCGGCTAGGGAACAACACAGGGAAGTTGTAGAGCTGAGAATCAGGAGGGAAATCAGGGAGCTGATCTAGAGGAGGTGGCAGAGCCACCGACTGTGTAAGAGCCGACCTCTCTCTCAGTTCTCATGAGAGGTATCACAAGGACACAGAAGTGGTGCAAAGCCCAAATATTCCCTGACAAGGGCACTGCCGCGGCTGGAACGCCGTGATCTCAAGGAAACGGGGAACGAGCACCCAGCCCTCCCACCAGCAGCGCGACATCGCGTGGCGTCCCGGCCGCGGCGAGGACGGGCCGAGGGTGTCCCCAAGCGGCGGGACACGCACCGATGAGCTCGGGGTCCGGCATGGATTCCTGCAGCTTGCCCGTGATGAGCTGCTTGAGGTGCGAGATGCTGCAGCCGCCCAGCGGGCACTCGCCCAGCTCGGTCTCCGGCAGGCGCAGGATGGACTTGGGGGCCAGCGGCTGCTCGGCCAGCTTCACGGCGATGTGCCACTCGGGCAGGGCCATGGCGGCTCTGCAGCGCGGGGCACCCGCGGGTCACCCCCCGCACACACCGAACCCTCACCGGCCCCAGCGAACACCGAGCCCCGAGCCGCAGCCGCGACCCCGGCGCTCAGGGGGATCCCGGCCGTGCCCCCCGTCCCCAGAGCCCCAATCCCTCCCGGCGCTCAGGGGATCCCGGGTGTGCTCCCCATAAACCCTCCGCTCAGCTCAGGGGATCCCGGGTGTGCC
>WBMY01000687.1:183937-212595 GCA_013397315.1 Donacobius atricapilla | reverse complement strand
CGCTGAAAAAGTGGGAAAAAAACCAGGTGAAAGTGGCTGGAGGTTGGACTGGGATGGGCAGCGGGAGGGAATTCTGAGCTCAGCCAGAGCTTCAGAGGGAACCTGCTGGGCTGGGATGTGAATTAATATGTTAATATTAATTAATACTAATATTAATGTGTTTAATAATGATGGAGAAGACTCTGGAAGCTGCAGGGCGGTGCCGTGATCGTCGTAATTGCCACGTGGAGAGGGGGAGTGGCGGGGGGAGCCCGGAGAGGAGGGGATGGGGGTTCCGGGAGAAAGGCTGGAACGGGGCAGGAGCACCAACAGCCTCGGGAGAGGCAATCCCAGCCTTTCGGTTCGTCTAACATGGAAAATACAAGAGGGAATGTGGGATCACCCCTCGGAGGCGCTTTAAAAGATTTTATTCCATTTTCAGCCTCATGAGAAGGGTGAGCCGGTGCAGATGTCACAATCCACGCCATCACAATCAGAAGACAAACTCTTTCCTAATTCCAATACATTTTAAGCAATTTTTGGCCTAGCAGCTTTTGCCACACAATGCTGCTGATGCTTCTAAGCCAATAATCTGAAAATACCCCGTGTGGGTCCTGCTACAACGCATCTTTCACAGTTCTATTCCTCAAAAATACCTGGTCTATTTGCCAGGTCATCGTTTGAAACTCGTTTCCAGTTCCATTTCGCTCCCAACAATGTCTGCCCTGTGCCGTGGCCTTTCTAAGTCAGTGTGTTTTATCTCAGAGTTTGCACACAGACGGACAGAACCACGTGAGCCTCATGCCAGGCTTTGGGGATCCTCCACAAATCCATTCCCCACGCTGGAATGGCTTCGGATTGAAGGAACATTGATCAAATAGGATATTGGTTCTCATCAGGTTCCTGGGAATCCAACCCAGGCCTGACCAGGCTTTTTCCAGTCCCTTCTGGAATGATATCCCTCTAATACAAATTAAATCTGAATTAAGGCCCTGGGAATCCAACCCAGGCCTGACCAGGTTTTTTCCAGTCCCTTCTGGAATGATATCCACAAACACAAAACCATGTGAGCTTTAAGAATTCCCTACTAATCCATTTCCGACACTGGAATGGCTTCAGACTGAAGGGATGTTGATTAAATGGGATATTGGGAAGGAATTCCTGGCTGGGAGGGTGCCCAGAGGAGCTGGGGCTGCCCCTGGATCCCTGGAAGTGTCCAAGGCCAGGCTGGACAGGGCTTGGAGCAGCCTGGGATGGTGGAAGGCGTCAGGGGTGAAACTGGATGAGCTCTAAGGTCCTTCCACCCCAAATTCTGTGTTCCTGTGAATCTGTGAAAACAAGGCTGAATTCCTGAATCCCTGAATCCCAAACACTCCAGTGACAGCCGTGGTTTGCCCCTTGCCATGGATCCCCTTCCTTCCCACAGATCATCGGGGCGGTGAAAAATGATGCTCTCCACCCAAAATTACCCAAAATTCCAGCCGATTTTTATCCACCCTGATAAACTGGATTTCCCAGCTCTGGGGAAGCAGTGCCTGCCCTTCCATTTCCATCTCTTTCTCCACATCCTGCCCCATTCCTTGTCCAGCAGGAGCTGCCGGCGGTTGCCACCACCCCAAGCTCCGATCAGCGCTGAAGCAGTTGCTGAGCAACCGGAGAACGTCCCTGCAGCAGCTTGGGAACAAAGTCTGGGATTTGTGCGGAATGGGGACGGCTTTGGAAAGGCAAAATATCCTCTCCCTGGCCGCCTTGCACCTCTGGAGAGTGGCAGGAGGGTGTGGATGGCAGGGAGTCCAGCCCAAGCTAGGCCGGGCTCTTCCCAGCTCCTGGGATGATGCACCTGGAATGGGGGCCAGGTCCTCTTTAGGTTCCTGGGAATCCAACCCAGGGCTGGCCAGGCTTTTTCCAGTTCCTTCCGGAATGATATCCCTTTGGTAGGGATTAAATCTGAATTAGGGCCCTGGGAATCCAACCCAGGGCTGGCCAGGCTTTTTCCAGTTCCTTCCGGAATGATATCCCTTTGGTAAGGATTAAATCTGAATTATGTCTCTGTGAGTCCAGCCCAGGGCTTGGCCACGTTCTTCCCAGTTCCTTCTGCAATGATATCCACTTTATAGGGACTAAATCCGAATTAGGTCACTGTGAGTCCAGCCCAGTTTTCCAAGGTGTCCCCAGCTCTTTCTGGGATGATGCACCTGGAATGGGGGGTAGGTCCTCTTTAGGTTCCTGGGAATCCAACCCAGGGCTTGACCATGTTCTTCCCAGTTCCTTCTGCAATGATATCCCTTTAATAGGGATTAAATCCTAACCAGGTCACTGTGAGTCCAGCCCAGTTTTCCAAGTTTTCCCCAGCTCTTTCTGGGATGATGCACCTGGAATGGGGGTTAGGTCCTCTTTAGGTTCCTGGGAATCCAACCCAGGGTTGACCAGGCTTTTTCCAGTTCCTTCTGCAATGATATCCACTTAATAGGGACTAAATCCGAATTAGGTCACTGTGAGTCCAGCCCAGGGCTTGGCCACGTTCTTCCCAGTTCCTTCTGGGATGACGCACCTGGAATGGGGGCTAGGTCCTCATTAGGTCCCTGGGAATCCAACCCAGGGTTGACCAGGCTTTTTCCAGTTCCTTCCGGAATGATATCCCTTTGGTCAGGATTAAATCTGAATTAGGGCCCTGGGAATCCAACCCAGGGTTGACCAGGCTTTTTCCAGTTCCTTCCGGAATGATATCCCTTTGGTCAGGATTAAATCTGAATTAGGGCCCTGGGAATCCAACCCAGGGTTGACCAGGCTTTTTCCAGTTCCTTCCGGAATGATATCCCTTTGGTCAGGATTAAATCTGAATTAGGGCCCTGGGAATCCAACCCAGGGTTGACCAGGCTTTTTCCAGTTCCTTCTGGAATGATATCCCTTTGGTAGGGATTAAATCTGAATTAGGGCCCTGGGAATCCAACCCAGGGCTGATCAGGCTCTTCCCAGTTCCTTCTGGGATGACGCACCTGGAATGGGGGCTAGGTCCTCATTAGGTCCCTGGGAATCCAACCCAGGGCTTGACCACGTTCTTCCCAGTTCCCTCTGCAATGACATCCCTTTAACAGGGACTAAACACTAATTAGGTCCCTGGGAGTCCAATCCAGGACTTGACTGTGCTTTTCCCAGTTCCTTTTGGGATGAAGCCCCTTGAATGTGGATTAAATCCTAATTAGGTCCCCTGGGAATCCAACTTAGGGCTGTTCCTTCTGGAATGATGTCCCTTTAATCGGGATTAAATCCTAAGCAGGACTCTGTGAGTCCAGCTCAGGGCTTGCCCAGGTTTTTCCCTGATTTCCTCTGGGGTGAAACCCCTTGGATGTGGATTAGCTCCCAATTCCCATTCTCCAGAAGCCACGATGCCATCCAGTGCTGGTGGCACTTTGGATGCCCTTGCTCCAGGGTAAATTCCTGAAAGGGTCAAACTCCACGGGAAGAGATGTGTCAACCAAAAAACAACTTTTGGGGCCAAAACCCGGAGCAAATCCCAAGGTTTTGGCTGCTGGGAGTGTGGATTGCCCTGAGGGTGTTGCTCCTGTGAACAAGACAAGGAGCAGAGCAGTTCCCCTGGGTGACAAACTGTGTGATACGACATAAAATAAAAAAAAAAAAAAAAGAAAATTAAACAAACCACTGCACAAAAATTATTAATCCTGCTGAGATGTAGGAATGTGAATTTTTGGGATTGCTGTGCTTGGGGCTAAAAGATTTAGGGGCCTGCATGAGGCGCTGCAGGGTTTTATTTTAGGCGAAGCTCCTCCTGGGACAGCAGGCCCAGATTGACTGGACCTTGTGGCAATAATTTCGGGGGTTTTAGCATTCCTTGGTTAATTTGTGAGAAGGATATATGGAGCTCCAGGGATGAGGATTGCCCAGGGAGCGTGGGGAAGGGAAAAGCCCTGGAGCTGTAGCTCTTCTGGATAGGATTGAATTCAGGAATGTTTGTTCTGCCAGCAGAGCCTGCAGCCATCGGAGATTTGCCATCTACAGGTGCAAGACCTGGGAAAAAAAGAACCCTGGAATTCCCATACAGTTCTCAGTGTCACTGGCACGTGGTTAAAACCTGAGATTTTTTTTTTTAGGAATTAATAGTTACAATTTTGGAGTTGCCTTTGGAATCCTCCTGGGAATTCCCTCTCCTCCTGAGCTTTCCCCTGGCAGCTGAGGCAGCCCAGGACTCCACGTCGATCCTCCTCTGAATAAAACCTCAGAGTTTAATTAATAAAACCTCAGAGTTTAATTAATAAAACCTCGGAGTTTAATTACTAAAACACTCTCAAGAGGAGGAGCTCAGAGCTGTGCCAGGGGAGGGGGACAGAGCTGGGCCCGAGCCTCCGTGCACATCAAACCTGCTCGGGGAGCTTGGAGAGCTCTGGGTTAAACCACCACTAAGATTTTCCAGCTCTCTGCTCAGAGGGTCCCAGCTCCGTGGAAGATATTCAGATATTAATTGGGACATGTTGGAGTCCAGGGCAGGTGGAAAACACCTCAGACTGCCCTGGAGGTTCCAGACCCTGGCTGGGACCCCAGGAAAGCCTTGCCTTGGACCTCAGCCCATGGGAAAAACTTCCAACACTCAGAGATGAATTAAAAAACAACCAAGATTTTAAATAGAGTTAGTTTAGTTTGTCACAGGGTGAAAATTTGTAGTTTTGGGTTTTTAATATGGAAGTAGATCAGAGCAAGATGGAGAATTTTGGGCGGTGTCTCATCGTCTTCTTCTCCTCCTGCTCCATCTCCTGCTGTGAGGGTGGCACAGAGACATTGGTGGGATGGATTTGATGTAGAAATTGCATGTTTAGAATAGGTGACAGTAATTAGCACAAAACCATAAATACAGTACGTTTTAAGAGTCAATTGGATTAGAAATCTTTAAAAACGACCTTGGCCCCTCTGTCCATGCTCCTGTGGCTGCTTTCCTTCAGTGCCCTGAGACCGCTGTGAGGCCTTGGGATCAGAAATAGAATAAACACCTTTGGAGAGCGAGCCACAGGTTCCATCTCATCTTTTAAACCCTGGCACGGGACTCTGAGAGACAGAAAACCCCAAATTAGGGGAATGTCAGGGTAAAAATCCCGTTAGGGACAGGGCTGGGAGCGCAGGTGTTTCCTCCTCTCCTTTCCCAGGCCTCCCTCATGAGGCTGCTTGGCTGTTCCCGTGTTTTCCTGCTGAATATTCCGTACGTGGGGATTCAGCTCTGCACAGGCAGCTGGGAGGAGTTGTGCCTGAAAAATAAAGGAAAATTCCAAACTCAGGGAAGAGGAGGAGCTGGCCCCAAAGTCCTGTTGGGCTCTCGGCCCCCCTGCAGGGGCTGAGCACATGGAGATGTGCCCTGGGATGCTCCTGGGGACCGCAGGGAGAAGGGAAGGTCATGGTTGCATCCTACCAGGGTTGAACCTCCATAAAAATTAATTAGAATTATTTTAACTAGTTAGACAGAGAGATTACGCACTGATAATGGTGTTTCTCTGCTGTTTCTGGCCACACGGGGCTGATCCCAGGAGTTTTAGGAGCTGGGATGGTGCAGCAGGAGTGGCAGGGAATGTGCTGCCCACTCTGACCTGAGGGCTGGGCGTGAGGGTGAAAGAGTTTTCCCACCCCTCTCATAAAGCAGAGAATCCTTTCCAACCCCTCTACATGGATCCTACACCCACATTAAAATTATAGAAGGATTTTTTAGGATTAATCCACCTTGGGATTGCGGGGTGAGAGCACGTGCTATTCTCAGTAATACTGCATGAAAATAAGAAATTAATCTGACAGTGACGTTTGGATCACAGGTTGGCATTTCAGCCAGGAAAGGGACGTGCCAGGAATGCTTGGCACCATTCAGGGCAGCCCGTCAGCCCAGAACAACCTGTGCTCCAGGTGGTTTTGTCCCACCTCTGCCAGATCCACATATTTTAACTCAGCGTTCCGCGTTGTCTCCATCCCTGGGTGGCACAGGGTGGTGCTCAGGGCCTTGTCACCAGCTCAGGAGCCTGTCCCGCCCCAGGAGCTCTCCAGGTGCTGCTGGAGGAGCGGCTGTCACCTCCCTGGGATGCAGGTGTGCCCCCCTCAGCCTCCCAGGACACCCAATATCCTGCTGGGAATGTTTCCTGCTCAGCCCGTGCTGCCCAAGGGAGCAGCTCCACGTGAGGGTTAACTCATGGAGTGCTGCGAGTGCAGCGTTTCCCTTCACTCCCACAGATGAGAAACACTTCCCATCTCCCTTGGAGGAAAAAGCTTCCCTTAGCTTTAAAAAAAAATCATTAAAGCTTTCAAAAATCCTTCCGTCTCGACAGCGTTAATTGTTTTTTTTTTTCTGTTTTTCTTTCCCCCCCCCTGAAATTTTGATTATCTGCAAGGCACTTTCTGCAGGAATTGTTTTGGAGTTGAGAAAGCTGCAGAAACTCAAGCTCCAGGCTGATATTTGAGCAGGATCAAGTCCCACACGGAGCCGGGGCGATGGATTCCAGATGTTTGCCTCTGTCACGTGGTAGCAGTTGATTTTATAAGTAATAGAGCTCCTTGAGTATCTGATTTTGGCAGCCAGCTCCACTTTTGACTACAGAGAAACTGCAGGAAGTTAGAAAGCACAGGACAAAGGAGTATTTTTAGCTAACTCAGCTGTGAAACTGCAGGGGGAGGCAGGGTCGGAGGAGCGGGACGGGGATGTGCTGAGGGCACTCGCTCAGGTTCCTGCTGCTCGGGGCACAAAAGAAACATTCCTTCCCTTCACAGCCTCTGCCAGCATCGAGACTTGCCCAGGACTGTTCCTACACCAGCCCTCGGATGAGCTGCTCTCCATAAAGCTGCCTCACCCTTGTCCTGGCCCTGCCGGCGTGGGCACTAAGATCTGAAAGCCTTGCCCTCATTCCCAGCTCCCAGCAGCTTCCTGAAAACCCATTTGGCGTTCTTCCTGTCCCTGAAGTGACATCTCCTGACCACAGGGCTTGTTTAGTGCAGGTCCTGAGATCCCGGAATGGTTTGGGTTGGAAGGGACCTGAAATCCCCTCCCATTCCAAACTCAACACCTCCCACTGTCTCAGGCTGGCCTTGGGCACTGCCAGGGATCCAGGGGCAGTCACAGCTTCTCTGGGCACCTGTGCCAGGGCCTGCCCACCCTCCCAGCCAGGAATTCCATCCCAGTATCCCACCTAAATTTCCCCTTTTTCACTTTGAACCCGTCACTCCTTGAACAGAATTTCTCCAAAAGGCAGCACAGTTCCTCAGCCACGTTCTTGTCTGATGGCAAATCACCAGGCCCTGTGAAGGGCACATTCCAGTGGGGAACACAGCCCGGAGCATCCCACCATCCACCCCACCTGCTGCGCCGTGTGAGGAACACAAAGCACAGCCAGAGCCCTGGAAATTGCTCCTGATTTATGCTCCACGTGTGCATTTTTAAAACGGCCCCGTGAGACCAGCGTGGAGGGGGAAACAGCAGCCCAGAAGGGCCGGTCAGGATTTGGGAAGGGGGTCTGGAATCAGTCAGTGGATGGCGAGAAATTGCTTTTTAAAATTATTATCATCATCATCATCATTATTATTACTAATACTACTATTACTATTATTATTACTATTACTATCAATTGTACTATATTTTCCATTATTAAACTGTTCTCACCTCAGCATACAAATCTGACTTCCACCCTGCTCCCCATTCCAGCAGAATGAGGGAGCAGAGCGAGTGGCTCCGAGGTTTTTCATCTCCAGCTGGGCTTAAAACCGGCACGTGGTGGTGGCACCTTCCATCGTGGTGGCACCTTGTGTGATGGTGGCATCTTCCCACAGTGGCGCCTTGGGTGGCAGGAGCACCTTCTGCCACAGGGACATCTCGGGGGGCGGTGACACCTTGCACTGTGGTGGCATCTTGAGTGGTGGTGGCATCTGGAGTGCTGGTGGCACTTTCCATCATGGTAGCGCCTTGAGTGCTGGTGGCACCTTCTCTGTGGCGGCACCTCGCTTGGCAGGGGCACCTTCCGTCATAGTGACAGCTCGTGGGGTTGTGGCGCCTTCCACCCCTTATGTGGTGGTGCCATCTTCCACCGTGGTGACACCTCACGTGGTGGTGGCACCTTCCACTGTGGTGGCACTTTGGTGGTGGCATCTTCCATCGTGGTGACACCTCACATGGTGGTGGCACCTTCCACTGTGGTGGCACTTTGAGTGGTGGTGGCATCTTCCATCACGGTGACACCTCAATGGCGGTGGCACCTTGTGTGATGGTGGCACTTTGAGTGGTGGTGGCATCTTCCACCGTGGTGACACCTCACATGGTGGTGGCACCTTCCACTGAGGTGGCACTTTGAGTGGTGGTGGCATCTTCCATCACGGTGACACCTCAATGGCGGTGGCACCTTGTGTGATGGTGGCACTTTGAGTGGTGGTGGCATCTTCCATCACGGTGACACCTCAATGGCGGTGGCACCTTGTGTGATGGTGGCACCTTGAGTGGTCGTGGCATCTTCCATCATGGTGACACCTCACATGGCACCTTCCACTGAGGTGGCACTTTGAGTGGTGGCGGCATCTTCCATCGTGGTGACACCTCACATGGCACCTTCCACTGCAGTGGCACCTTGTGTGATGGTGGCACCTTGAGTGGTGGTGGCATCTTCCATCATGGTGACACCTCACATGGTGGTGGCACCTTGTGTGATGGTGGCACTTTGAGTGGTGGTGGCATCTTCCATCATGGTGACGCCTCACATGGTGGTGGCACCTTCCACTGTGGTGGCACCTTGTGTGATGGTGGCACTTTGAGTGGTGGTGGCATCTTCCATCATGGTGACACCTCGCATGGTGGTGGCACCTTCCACTGTGGTGGCACTTTGGTGGTGGCATCTTCTCCCAGCAGCACCTTCCATCACGGTGGCACTTTGCGTGGCGGTGACACCTTCCCCTGAGGTGGCACCTTCCACCTTGGTGGCACCTTCTCCAGCCTCCTGGTGGCTCTCCAGCTCCTGGCTCCAGCTGAGCCTGTCCCCAAGCTGCCCCCACGGCCACTGACCCCTCGCCGTCCCAACATCTCCTTTCAATATCCAGGAGGAAAAACCCCTCAGGGATTTGCTGACAACGCCCAGCTGTCACCCACAGGTGGCTCCTACCATGCCCAGGGGGTTTTATGGACATGGCCTGGACCTCCTCAATGCTGACCACCTCTGGTGGCACCAGGCTGGAGAAGTTCTCTGTGTTTGCTGACAAAGTTACTGCTTGATGAGCAGAGGGCAGCGGGGTGATGGCGCATTAATACTTGATAGGGTTGGCAAAAAGCCATCGCGATTATCTGGCCTGAACTCCCGTGTAAAACATGCCTGGGGACTTTTCCATTTGAATTAAAGCTTCAGGTTTGGAAAGGGGAGGGGGGGGAAAAAAACCCCAACCCTCTTCAAATCAGAAGATCTCTCAACGGTTGTTTCAGCGCTTAATAACGTGCGCCGCTAAAAAGGTGCTTTTAATTCAAGGCTGAATTTTAATCTCGCAGGCATGGGGTTGGGTGTACTTTCATCTGCCTGGCCAGGGAGCCCTCCATTATCACATTTAAATTCCAGAAGTAATTAGAGGCTGCCAGCGGATCCTCTCTTAACCTTCTGTTCGTTAAGGAAAACAAATTGAGTTCCCGGCGTCTTTCATTATCGGCCGAGATCCTCCGCCATCCCCGCGGCTCTGCTCCGAAACTGCTCCAATTTAATGATTTCCAGCGCTGCTGGGGGATGGCCCCTTCCACTGCTGGCATCCCAGGGGCCCTGCCATGGAAAAACCAGCTCGGCCGTTCCTGTGGAAAACAAAGAAACGCCGCAGAATGGGTGGGATTGGAAGCGACCTCCAGGATGGTCAAATTTGACCCCTTACCGTGGGCACGGCCAGCACAGGTCAAGGGAAAGCAGGAGAACGTGGCAAAATCCTCATGGATTAAACTGGTGAACGCAGCTTTGCCAGAAGCGTGGAAGGCCGTTCTCGGAGCAGGAACGCTCTGGGGTCCCTTGGCACCGTGGCAGGTCCTTGAACCAGGGTTTAGCAGCCTGGGGGGATGAATCCAGGGAAGAAAGTCTCCTGAAGGCAGGGGTTGGTTGTGTCCAGCTGAGGGCACAGCGGGGACAGCTGGACCATCACTGGTAGCTGAGCAGGACCACCCCAGGGTTGGTTGTGTCCAGCTGAGGGCACAGCGGGGACATCTGGGCCGCTGTCGTTGTTGGACACACAGACACACACACACTCACTTTGGTGAGAAGGCAGGAACAGTTTGTTACAAAATCTGACTCCACTTTTATAGTGTTGCTCCAAAGGCCAGGGATTGGGGGAGAAGGTTGGCACCTCTCCCCATCCCATCGGTCAAGACAACTGTCCCTCAGCTGTCCATAGCTCTAAAACAAGAATGTAAACTACTTTGAATTAAGGAAAACATTGCTTCTGTTTATAACACCCGTGTGTGAGAAACAGCCTAAGAACTCTGAACTGTGAGACACAAGAAGGCTGAAAAATCAGGGTGACAGGGCCACCATCGCTGTCACCCGAACAGGACCATGCCAGGGTTGGTTGTGTCCAGCTGAGGGCACAGCGGGGACAGCCGGGCCACCATCGCCGTCACCTGACCAGCACAGAGACAGTTCCTGTGCAGACCTCCGGGAATGAGGTCATTATTCCTGGGAAAAGAGGAATTTTTCCTCCCAGTGACCACCTGCCGGTCCCCCGTGGTTGCGCCGGGCAGAGATGGGTTCACAAAGGGGCGGAGGGGGAACGTTCCTGTGTGATGGGAAACTCTGGATCCTGCACGGAGGAAACACAGCGACAGCCAGCCTGGGCTTGTCAGCGTTGTCATAGAGACCCTGGAATTGCAGCTTTCTCCGGGATTTACATGGATCATTGAATCCCAGATTGGGTTGGGATGGAAAGGACCTTAAAGCTCATCCTGCCTTGGGCAGCGACATTTCCCGCTCTCCCAGGGTGCTCCAAGCCCTGTCCAAACTGACCTGGGACACCTCCAGGGGCAGCCACAGCTTCTCTGGGATATAGGTCTGGTACCTGTGGATCACCATTGCACATCAGGATCCGAGCTGGAAGCAGGGAATTCACTTGCTCTTTAAATGCAGGCGATGTTGTTAAACCCAAAATGAGTAAAAGTAGGAGAAGAGAGGCATTAAAATGGAAACGAGTCTCTGCCAGTGCTTTGATATGATGATAAAAGCGGGACTTTGATTGCGGCTCTCCCAGCGGTATCCGCCACCAGCACGGAAACCTCAGGGACTGGGAGCCTTTGGAGCTGCTCCTGGCACACTGGGAATGTGTGGATCCAGGCCAGGGAGAGGCTGGGCCTTTGTGTTTATCCAGGAAATTAATGAGGATGTTGGAGAGGTAAATTTGCCATCCCACGGAGCTGCCCGGGGAGGATTCCACATGATTTCCTGAAGGAATGAGGGGGCCACGGGGCTGAGTGAGGGCAGGTTTATCCCTGATACATTCAGGGTTTGATGTGCTGGATATCAGACACCCTCTTCTTATATCCAGAGCCCACCAGGGAAGCATTGCATATTTTGGGGGAATTTTTTCAATGATTATCATTGTCTGTGATTATTATGATTCCCTTTTAGGGTGGTTCCCTTTCATGGTTCCCTGGCACAGGGTGCCCAGAGAAGCTGTGGCTGCCCCTGGATCCTTGGAAGTGTCCATGGCCAGGCTGGATCTAAAAATACAGAAGAAAATAAAAAAAAAACAACAAAAAAAAACCCCAAAAAAACCCAAAAAAAAAAAACCAAACAAAAACAGAAGAAGCAAGGAGCTTCAAGGAACCAAGAAATGAGAAGGAAAAAATTCAGCACTGAAGACGAGAAAGCAGAAAAAGCTTCAAGAAAAGTTTCCTCTTTCCAGTAATACAAACCCCACGTTTACTCCCATGGCTGTGTAAATAATACAGATCTTTGCCAGGGGATTTATTGAAGGATTTATTGAAGGCTTTAGTATTTATTGATCCTCCTGAATTGTGGTTCTGGAGATTCTCCTCCTCCTCACAAGGAGATGCCCAGGTCCTGCAGGGGTCTGGGGAAGACCCCAAAACCAGAGCCACAGCAAAACCCCCCTCACTCAGCCACAAGTTTGTGTTGGGAAATCACAGCAAAGCCAGACCCACAGTGCTGGATCTAAAAATACAGAGAAAACCCCAAAAAACAGAAGAAGAACCAAGAAACGAAAAGAAAAAAAATTCAGCACTGAAGACGAGAAAGCAGAAAAAGCTTCAGGAAAAAAAAAGTTTCCTCTTTCCAGTAATACAAACGCCACGTTTATCCCCACTGCTGTGTAAATATACAGATCTTTACCAGGTGATTTATTGAAGGATCTGTCTCCCAGCAAATAAAGGAGCTGCAACGAGGAGCTTTGATTGCTTGAAGTTGCAATAAATGCAGCGCTCCCAGCCCCGTGCCGGCAAACGTCTCAGCGAGCTGCTTAAATTCCTCATAACCTGAACCACATCCCATAATTTATATAGTACATATTGGTACAGCGTGTTACAGCAGAGTTTATAATAATTTATTAGGGGAGAAAAAACTACCTCCATTAATAATTGATTCATTATAAATAATGGATTAAGAAACGCTCCTTTGATTTAAAGCCCGTGCTGGTAATGTGTGCTAAACTCTGGTGCTGTTTGATGGCAATAAATCCAGGGAAACCTTGAAGATTTGCATCCACCTTGCCCATCCCTGCTGCGGAGCCTCGTGGGAAAGAGGTTTTTTATGGAATTGCCGCGGGAAATGTGGGTTATGAGGCGGAAAGCTGCAAAAAAAAGAAAAAAAAAAAAAGGGAAGCTGCATTTTGATACAGGCTGATTTTGGTGGGAGGACAAGGGGGAATGGAAAGGAAGATTTAGGTGGGATATTGGGATGGGATTCCTGGTGGGAGGGTGGGGAGCTCCAGCGGTGGCTGCCCCTGGATCCCCGGCGGTGCCCCAGGCCAGGCTGGATACCCTGGGACAGCCGGAGGTGTCCTTGCCAGGGCAGGGCTGGGGTGGATGGGGTTTAAATTCCCTTCCAACCCAAACCCTTTGGAATTCCATGTTCCTGCAGCAGGGATCACCCCCTCACAGACTGCCCTGCTCTGTTTACACATGTAGAAAAACTCTGCTTTTCACACCCGAACCTCGAGCGCCTGCTGCTTTTCCCTTTTACTCTCACACGCATTCTGCTTTGTTATTGTTGGGGTGAAGCAGAAATGAAGGAATGTGAGCCAGGGCATTCCACTTTTCCTGAAAGCAGCTTTCCGGTAAAAACTGATGCTTTCAACATCCGAGATCTTGGGTTTGGTCAGGAAATATCCACAGAAATTTGTCAGCAGAGATCAAGAGGCAGCTCTGGCCTCGCATTCCAAAGCCACTTTTCCAAATTAACAAATTTTCATTTATTAAAACCAACAATCCCTGTTATTCTGGAGAGCACAGGCCCTGCCCAGGCTGCAGGAGCAGATGGAGGAGCTTCATCCCTTCAAACTGCTGGGATGGTGACAGGTAGGACACGGAGCCCAAACCTCCATCTGCTGCTCACACACCTTCACACGAGGCTGTGCTGAGGCCCGGCCACGAAATTTGGGATTGCAGCACATTTTGGGGACTGGGGGTATGGAAAGAGCAAAGCCTGTAGGTCGTGGTCCACAGGCATCAAGAGAAAACTCCATCACACGCCAGGGCTGGGTTGCTATTTATTAATAATATAAATAATAAAAGTGGTGGGGGTTTTTTTGGGATTTTTTTTTGGATTTTTTTTTTTTTTTTTTGTGGCTGAGGGGTTTTTTTTCTGTCTCTTCTGTGCCACAGAATGACAAAAACTTGGGAGTTGAAAGGGAGTAGAAATCTCTTCGCTGGTTTTCCCTCATTTTGCCCAAATGCTGGTTGGGATTTAATCCATCCCTGCTGCTGCCTGCGATGCATTAGCCTAAGAAAGCTGAATTTTTATGAGGCATCACATTGGCCCAGGGTTTGTGAGAGCTTGTCAGTACCTAAAACCGTGTTTTTAAACCATTTGACTAAGCCCCCTTCTCTTCCAGCCTTCAGTCTCCTGTGGTATTATAATCTAAGTTTCCTTCCCTGTCTCCCAGGGCTGACAAGACTTTAATTTCTAATTTAAAAGCTGAGATAACATTTATTCTTGGAAAGGAGGCTTGGCTGGAAGTTTGCTTTGTGCAAGACGAGAAAGGAAAAGGGGTGGAAATGACTGTTTTCATTCCTGAGACATTTCCCTCTCAAACACGGGAACATTTCCTCCTACACTGGCTCAGCTGACGGATGAATTCATCATCTCCGCACTTCCATAACTTGCAAATCTCGGGATTCCAGACTGGTTTGGGTGGGAAGGGACATTAAAATCCATCTGAATCCACCTCCTGCCACGGGCAGGGACAACTTCCACTGTCCCAGGGAGCTCCAAGCCCTGCCCAAGCTGGCCTTGGGCACTTCCAGGGATGGCACAGCCACAGATTCCCTGAGAATTCAATTCCAGCCCCTCCTCACCCTCCCAGCCAGGAATTCCTTCCCAATCTCCATCCATCCCTGCCCTCCGGCAGTGGGAAGCCATTCCCTGCGTCCTGTCACTCCAGGCCTTGTCAAAAATCCCTCTCCAGCTCTCCTGGAGCCCCGTCAGGTGCGGTACAGGGATGATTTTCATTTAACTCCCATTTCCTTTATTAATTTATAATGGGTAATTTGGGATGCACAGGCACTTACTGTCAAAACCCAGCGCCAGACACTTCCCTGGCAGGCACAAAATCCCAGCTCCTGGGATAATTAAGGCAGTGGGAGCATTTATCAAGCTCTTACTAAATTTACAGCCCCTCCCTGAGGTCTCTCCTCCTGCCTGGTTAAATCCTTTGAACCTTGCAGTGATTCCCTGCGCCAGCATTCCCTGGGGATGGACGCTCTGGCTGAAGGGACGGGGGCATCCCAACCTGGCATTTCTGCAGAAATTCCCGATTTTTCTCCTTCCAAACCTCAGGGAAAGTTCCCTCCCTCGCTCCTGTGCTCTCCACACCGCTCAGCATCCCGAAATTCCAGAGCCAGCGGTTCCAAA
This sequence comes from Donacobius atricapilla, assembly GCA_013397315.1. Lineage (NCBI taxonomy): Eukaryota > Metazoa > Chordata > Aves > Passeriformes > Mimidae > Donacobius > Donacobius atricapilla. Next base: position 197,554 of record WBMY01000687.1, on the reverse strand, counting down.
CCACAGCCAGCTCCGCTTGAGGTCTTCCCCACGGATTTGAAGAGCTTGGAGAAGGGAAGAGGGGAAATGCGGAGGTAAAAGCCAGGACTGAAGAGGGGCATTTCCCTTGGAAATCCGCTCCCGGGGGTGGCCGCCTCCCGGGGAGCATCCCCGGGGACACCCGGGGCTGTTTGTGCCTGGAATGTCCCTGCTGGAGATTTAAGGACAAACAAGAGTCGGTTCATCATCTGTGGCTTTGGTTTTTTTCCTCTCTAATGGCTGGGGCTGTTGTGACCTCGCACTTTAATGGCTTTCAGATGCCAAAGGTCTCATTCGAAGCCCGGACCACCGGCGGCAAACAAACTTGTTGCCGCTTTGAGGTTGCAAAAAGCAAAGAATGTCACGGTTTTATCCCCAGCCCAAGCCCCCAGCTTATTATTGTGAGTTGGTTTTATATCAAAAGAGCTTTTTCTTGATGTAATTACGAGAACTGATCTCGTCCCTGCACAGGTACCTCTCTAAATAATTAGATGTATAATATTTCCACAGCTGTGCTCTGCCAGATGGTTCTGCCTTTTTTTAATTTTTTTTTTTTTTTTTTTTTAAGAGCTTAAAGCAACTTCCTTCCTTTGCAGCGGGAAAAGCCAGCTCTGTCAAGTCCTATAAACTCATCCTTTGAGGAGCAGGCAGGTCTGGGAGACCTGGCTTTGAACCCGGAGGAGAAGAAACTTCCCAGGGATGGAGCAGCCACGGATTGAGCCCTGAGAGGGGCGGGGGAAGGTCCCTGGTCCAGCCCTGTCAGATCCAGATGTTTGCAGGTGATGGGCACTGCAGGAGCCAGACCCACCTTGGACATCAGCTCCTGGCTCTTCCCTAGGGCTGGGTCATCAACAACAGAATTATTAATTGGGCCATGGAGCTGGGCAAGGGGCTGGAGAATTCCTGAGGGAGCTGGGAAGGGGCTCAGCCTGGAGAAAAGGAGGCTCAGGGGGGACCTTTTGGCTTGGCACAACTCCCTGCCAGGAGGGGTTGGTTTCTTCCTTGCTCCTTGGAATTCCTGTTTCACAGAATCCCAGGCTGGTTTGGGTTGGAAGGGAATTTTAATCCCACCCAGTGCCACTCCTGTCATGGCAGGGACACCTCCCACTGTCTCAGGCTGCTCCAAACCCCAATGCCCAACCTAGCCCTCGGCACTGCCAGGGATGNCCAACCTGGCCCTGGGCACTGCCAGGGATGCAGGGGCAGCCACAGCTGCTCTGGGCACCCTGGGCCAGGGCCTCACCTCCCTCACAAGGAACAATTTCTTCCCCAAAATCTAATCAAAATCTCCTCTCTCGCAGTTTAAAACCATTCCCCCTGTCCTCTCACAGCCTGAGTAAGAAAAAAAAAAAATCCTTCTCCAGCTCCTTCTGCTGCAAAAACCTGGCAGGAAAATGTCAGGGTTTAATGGCAGTTACCTCTGCCACGGGCAGGGATGTGTAGGCAGAACCACAGAACCACGGAATCACAGAATCACAGCATTGCTGTCCCTTGGCTTTTCCCTGCCCGGCTCTGCAGTAACTCCGAGCTCCCCAGCACAAGCTCCCTTTCCACACCTCTGGGCGCTCCTTGTCCCGTGCTCCATCCCCGGAGCTCTGGGGGAGGCTGGATTTCCCCTGCCCTTCCTCACTCCCGTGCCTGGGAGTGTCTGACCAAGGCAGAGCGGGCAGGAGCAGAGGATGGGGGAGCTCAGGGTGGGGCAGGTCCTTGCTGGGCGCTTTCCCAGCAGGATTCCTTCCCCTTTTTTTTTCCCTCCTGCTGCTGGAGCTTTCATATCCCCAAGGAGATGCAGTGGGGACTCCTCTGTGAGGGCTGGGGCACCCTTGGGTGCTGGGGTTGTTGTCTCAGCCTCCAAAGGGGGTGCACAACAGGTCCGGTGTTGTGATGCCAGATCCTGCTCTTAGGAAAAAATCCTTCATTCAGCGGGGGAATTGGGAAAACTCCCATCACCTCCCTTGGCTTGTTCTATTTTAGCTATAAATCCGTGTTTCAGCCTTGGCCTGAAGAATGGATTTCTCCGTTTTTCTTCATTGTTCACTTCCCAGGGCTTGCCTGCTTTAAATTACCCCCACTCCGTGTTTGGGAACGCTGCAAAGCAAGCCCTTGATGCCTTCGGAAGGCTGATCTGAAACAGAGACTGGACAGAGCTGGAGAATAAAGCAGGGATTTATTGAAAGGCCTCCAGGATCCGCCTTGGGCGGGATAGGGCCTGAGCAGGGCTGCGCCCAAGGTGGACCCAAAATGGGCACAAAATGGACACAAAATGGATGACCAGTCACGAGGTCTCTTATTTTTATAAGTTTTGGTCCATTTGCACATTGGGGTTTAATTGTCCAGTTACAGCTGCAGGTTGTGAGGTCCCATCCTTCTTGTTCCTCCCTCCAGCCCACCCTTGTTTGTGCTTTTGGGCTGAAAGTTGTCCCTGGTGTGCAGCAGGAGAAGGATTTGTTTTGTGTCCCTGCTCTGTGCAGAGCTGAGTGACGCTGAGTGTGAGCTCAGAGCTGCACCCGGGGCAGTGCAGAACCTGAAATACACGGAAATAAAACTGAAGGCATCACCCTCACCCCGTTTTCCCTCTCCTTCCCTGAGCCCACCTGACAACTCAGCCAGCAAAAGGCATTTAGAAGGCAGGGCAGAGCTGCAGCCGGGCTGTGCAGCTGCCTTGTTGGACACACAGACAAATGCACACTCACTCTGGTGAGAAGGCAGGAACTGTTTATTATAAAATTTGACTCCACTTTTACAGTATTTCTACACAGGCCAGGGACTGGGGGAGAAGGTTGACATCTCTCCCTATTTTATTGGTTAAGACAACTGTCTATCAGCTGTCCATAGCTCTAAAACAAAGAATGTAAACTACTTTGAATTAAGGAAAACATTGCTTCTATGTTTTATAACATTTATAACACCCGAGTGTGAGCAACAACCTAAGAACTCTGAACTGTGAGACACAGAAGGCTGAAAAATCAGAGCAACACATCCCCAGCTCCGGGATGTGCCCAGTGACCCACGCTGCTCCTTTCCACCACATTGGCTCCGATTACCTGGGCTGGGAAGTGACGACCGGCGCTTGGTTTTTTAAGGCATTCCCCCTTTTATTTCCCCGTCCAATCGCTCCCATCCCTGCCCCACAATTAGGTGTAATCCCTGGATAACCTCATTGCACTGCTGAAATGAAGCTGTCACACAGCTGCAGGCCTTTAGGGAGAAGTTTGGGGTTTGTTTTGGTGCTGTCCAGCAACGAGGGGCTCTTTCCTGAGCTCACGGAGCATTTGCCAGTGATAAGAGGAGGGGAAATGGCCACCAGGGGAGGTTCAGGTTGGATATTAAGGGAAATTTCTTCCCTGAAAGAGTGATTAAGATCAGACCAGGCTGCCCAGGGCAGTGGTGGAGTCACCATCCCTAGAAGTGTTAAAAAACAAGACGTGGCACTTGGGGACACGGTTTAGTGGGCAAAAATTGGACTTGATGATCTTGGAGGTCTTTTCCAACCTTAATGATTCCGTGATTCCTCCTGAGTTCCAGCCTCAATTTATCTTTCACCCCACACTGAAGGTGCCCAGAGGGGGAAGGAGCTGAGGTTTCTGTTTTGTCGCTGAGGAAAGGGGTTCATGCCTGGTGATGGGGCTGTTTTTTTGGGGTCAGCACATGCGAACCTTTATCTGCTGCCCCCAGCACCACCCCACTGACAGCACAAACTGCCACATGTAGATATGGGATCAATAACTTGTTTTTCACTTTTAGAAACTCCCAAGCTGCACCTTTGGAAGCATTTTTTTGTGGTTGCACAAGGACAGCATGGAAAAGTACAGAAAATAATAATTTAAAAATAAACCCTGACACTTTTATCTCTCTTTTATCCTCAGTTGTTCATATCCCTCTTGCTCTGCACCGATTTTGCGCTGGGGAAGCAATGGTAATCTGTAGCAGAGGATAAATTTTGGTGATGTGAGATCTCTTCCACGTCCCTGAGCATTTCGGCTGGGAGGGCTTTGAACGAGGTCCCAAAAATCCCTGTGAAGGGTACTGGGCACCCACCCACAGCTCTGCCCTGCCAGCACCAGCACAGCAGGTTTTCCCTGCTCCAGACCTGCAGGAATCCAGGACTCAGGATATTTAATCCTTGCAGGCAGAGAAATCCCTGTGCCGTGGATGGCACGGCTGTCCCAGCCATGAGAACTTGGGGACGTGGCTTGGAGAGGGACCTGGCAGTGCTGGCTCCATGGTCAGACTCGATGATCCCACAGGGCTTTTCCAACCTTTAGGATTAAAAACTTCACGGCTCTACCCATTAATTGGCTTCAGTCCTGGATGCGCGACGAGATCTCTCGCTTTAATTACCCGCAATAAATAATCCCGCGGATTATTTCATTATCGTGGCTCACGGGAGCGGGCTGTGGATCAATCAGACCTGGGCACTGCTGGGGCCCCGCGAAATGAATCCCAAGTCCTGACATTTGTTTTGACACATCATCTCCTCGTGCGCCGCGGCCGCGGGTTTCGCTCTCCCCGCGCCGCACCTGGGGCTGCAGGGCTGAGGTCAGCACGCAAAAATGTGAACTGCCTGTTTGCAAATTAATAGCACATGGCCTCAATCCCTGGGCTCTTGGGCCTAAGTTCAAAAAAATAGAGATATAAAACTTGGGTGATTTACTGGAGCTTTCTGGGACTGCAGTGATTAATGGGCTGATTTACTGGTCCCATTTTTTTTTTTGAATGCTGAAACCGATATATAAAAATTAAAGGCGGTGCAGAGGAAATGGTGGTCACAAATGCCTTTCTCGTGTTGCTAAGGAGAGGAAAATGATCTTGTGACGGATTGATTTTTTAAATATTAATTTTCTGATTTGTTTCAGCAGAATTGGTGCCTGACGCGGACACGCTCAGCGTTAAATGTTTGAGGGAGGCGATTCCTCGATGTGAGCCCAGTCAGCTCGAGTTAAAATTCCCTCTCTAACCAGCCAGAAACGGTTTCAGGCCATGATGGAAAAACACCTCCAAGCCCAGAGTGGAGTGACGGCAGCTGGCACAGCGTCGGCGAGCGGTGAGTCAGGAAAGTCATCCTGGGGGTTTCCATGAGGACGGAAGATGGAGGGCACAGGATTTGCCTTTGGGGTGTTTATTCGGGTGGCAAAGCAGCAGAACCATTCCAGCATGGGAATGCTGGGCCTTGGAGGCATCCTGAGGGCATCCTGAGGGTGCTGCTTGGCAGTGCCAGCCCTGCCCTGCTCCCGCTGGGACACCCCTGTCCCCAGAGGTCACTGCGCCCTCTGTGCGTCACCAGCTTCCCATCTGGAGCCCCCAGACATTTCCATCTCTGTTCAGCAGTGGGATAAACTCTCATCATATTTGTTTTCCAGCTAATCCCAGTGAGGAATTCTTCTCCTGGCAGCAATTCCTTGGCAGCAGCTCCTTGTATTCCTTGCACATGTGGAATCACAGGGTTGTTAAGGTTGGAAAAGCCCTCCCACACCACCCAACCATTCCCATCTCTAACCACGTCCCCGAGTGCCACATCCACAGGGCTTTGAATTCCCTGCAGGAATGGGGACTCCACCGCTGTGCCAGGCTGCACAAGCCTTTCCATGGAGAAATTTTCCCTATACCCAGTCTCAACCTCCTTCTCTTTGTTCAGGACAGGACATGGAGCACGGGAAGCAACAGCTGGATCTGCCCCTTGGAGCTCGGCTCGGCTGGTCCCACCTTCAGAGCGGGGTGATTCCTGTCACATTTAATGGCTGTATTGCGATAGGCAGGATATTAAAATAATAATAAATAATAAATAATAAATGCTTACTCAGCCAGGTTCAGATTCTCCTTAACCCAGCAGAAAAACCCACACCAATTTCCCAGGCAAAGGGGAGTAACCCCAAGTTACTAAAAATGAGTTTAGGTGAGTGAGGGGGTTTTGTCTTTCCTTTTTTTTTGCAATGTTGGTGGCTGATCCTGGCAGGGATTTCTCCATAGGAAATGCAGGGAAGAGTTAATTTTCTCAGTTTGGAACATCTATCTGTCATGTGTGGCTGCTCTGTAATTATGACTTTTTCTGCTTCTTAGAAAAAGGTTATTACAAGAGCCTTTTAATCTAAAAGGCCAATTATATTAAAACAGTGGCTTCCATACTTAGATCCCCCTTTACACACACGCTATTGTGTTTGGGATAAATTTAGCAAATTATAGGGAAGCTTTGCTTAGTGGGAGCTTCAAAATACGATCCCTGCTTGCATCGGTGTGAGGAGCCCTGAGAAAATCAGCTCTGGTATTTACTGAGCGCAGCCAGGAGCCGCAGCCACGCTCAGAGTTAGGGATCTCATCCAGGACTAGGGGCTCAGGATGCCTCTTTTGCCCTGCTGTGTGTTGGAAAGGCTGCTGGCTCTGGGTTTGGGAGGTGCTGGGGAGCAGGAGAAGCGGGATTTGCGGCTGATGGGTTCAGGCAAGGTCTGCAAGCCGCAGGGAAAGCACCCGAAATGCTCATCCAGGCGCTGCCTCCCGCGGATCTCCTCAGCCAGGCATGAAACCCACAGCAATTCCGAGCCTTGCGACTGCTCCCTGCCGAAATCCCACCCCGAGGGAGCGTGTGGAAAACTTCCCGGTGTTTTAAATCACGTTTGCACCGCCTTCAGCGGGAAATGCTCCCTTCCCGATAAAATCATGGTGTTTTCCCTGAGGTGGGATCATCCATGAGGGATAACTGGCTTGAAGGACGGGCAGGGAACGGGGCAGAGCTCCAGAGCATCTCCTGGATGGTGGGAATGGATCCCAAGCACAGCTCCTTGGGTGGTGCAGACACCATTCCCGGGGTACCGCAGAGAGGGAATGGGAATTTCACAGGAAATTCAGGAAAAGGTCCTCCTGTGGTTCTGTGAGCTCTGTCAGCTTCTAAGGACAGTTTCTCAAGCTGTGGTGGGTCATTTGGTAGAATCCCAGAAGCCCAGACTGGTTTGGGTGGAAAGAGACCTTGGTTATCCCATCCCACCCCCTGCCATGGGCAGGGACACCTTCCACTTATCCCAGGCTGCTCCAAGCCTCATCCAGCCTGGCCTTGGACGCTTCCAGGGATCCAGGGGCAGCCACAGCTGCTCTGGGCCACAGCTTGAGGCTGTTTTGTCCCTTTTACCTGAGAGAAGAGACCAACCCCTGCCTGGCTCCAACCAGGGACCCGGAGCAGGCTCCAGGTTACCCCATGGGAATCCCCCACCCTGCTTCTCTCAGGAATCACCTGGACCACGCCAGATTCTCTGGGGACACAGAGAATTGGACCCCTTTGTTGCCTGGGAAGCTTTAGGAGATCACACAGCAGAGCTCCGGCTGCTTTATTAACGCCGTGCTCATTATTATGGTCAGAAAAGGAAATTGCAATGTGTGAATTCAAAGGCTTCGGGTGAGCTGACAGATGATTTTAATTTAGAATCACAGCTTTGGAGTGTGGAGCCCCAGCACTGCCTCCCTGTGCCTTTACCAAGTGACTGGTGCTGGGTAAAAGGTTCACTGCCTGCATCTTTTAGTTATGCAGTTGTTTAATCTCGCCCCAGCCAGGGAGGTGTTTTAAGATTAAAATATTCCTTATCCTCCAAAGTTGCGATAAATATTGATGCAGCATTTCAAACAGGCCTTGCTGTGCTCAGGCAGGTCCGGGTGAGGACTGGAAAGCAGCCAGGACTGCCTTGGAACACTTCAATAAAAGCAGCGAGTGCTCCAGAGGGTGAAGGTGAACGGCGAGCACGGGCTGAGTATCCACTGAGTATCCAGTGAGCATTCCCAGCAGGCAGGAAAGGCTCCATGCAAATTCTTTTTCACTTTACATCAATCCCGTGAATTGGTTTTACAAGATCAAATGGAAATATTGGAAAATGGGAGATACCATAATCTCAGTAGCAAGCCCAAGGCTTTTGTTTCTGATAAATGGACAAGCTCCTTTAAGCCTGGTAATTAATCTGATGGATCTTTTCAATTTGATCAGCCCCTTCTGTGACATTATTCTTTAATCTGCATGGCTCCAGCTTTCATCAGAAACAAACCCAGTGACAATGAGGTAAAACTGCTCAAAATGCAGCCCCCAATGTCTGCTGCTCGGGCAGGTCTCTGGAATTGCTTTTCCATGGAAAGCAGCATCCCTGGGGGTGTCAGAGCTCCTGGAGACCTTGATCAGGGGCTTTACAACTTCCTGCAAGTCTTGTGTCAGGAGAGAAGGGCTTGGCGACGGTCAGGATTTTTGGGAAGTGTCTGTTTTTCTTCCAGCTCTTGTGGCTAAATGGAATTATGGCCTCAGGGACAGGAGGGTTTTACACATTTACTGCTTTCTAGAAAGGACTTCTGTGCCCCAGAGAAGCCGTGGCTGCCTCATCCCTGGGAATGTTGGGGCTTGGAGCACCCTGGGAGAGTGGAAGGTGTCAGGGAGTAGAACAAGGTGGGGTTTAAGGTCCCTTCCATCCCAAACCATCCTGGGATTCAAGAATTCCGTGCAGGCGTTCAAGCTGGAAACACCAGAGCTGAAATTTAGGGCTGCCTATTGCAGGCTGGAGGTGATGCCATGAGAATTTACAGGCAACATCAAAGCAGAAGAGGGAAGACAGGAATCCGTGCTTTGAAATTACTTCCAGGGCAAGGATTTATTGGCATTTTTTATGAGGGAAGCTGTAAAGTTTTTAAGAAGCAGTGGTTCAGTTATTCACGGAGCCTTTCATGGTGGAAAATGGGGTTTGTGGTTCTTCCTCTCATCAGCTGGGCTCAGGTGATGAATTCTGTCACTCCGGAGCTCCGTTTTTTGGGGATGAATTCTGTCTTTTTGGGATGGGGTGGCAGTGGTGATACAGGGAGGAGCAGGGTGGCTGTCCCCAAATGTCCCGGCAGTGCTGACAGTCACCGAGGCCACCTGGGGCTGTCCCTGCGAGCTGCAGCGGGAGCTGATTGAAGCAAATTAAAGCTCCTGCGTCAATTAAATTAAGGCCACCTTAATTCTGAAAAAGGCTGTCTACACCGGGCTTTAATGAAGTTTAGGTAATCCACTTGAGAAATTAATTCAGATGAAGTTCTCTGAGCGTCCCCGGGCTGGGAGGAAGGAAGGACAAGGACGTTCCACGACGGGCTCGGTTAAGGTGAGAGCTCCTGGTGTTAGAGGTGAAGCCAGGGCTGGCCTCAGAAAAGCCAAACCCCCCTCAGAACAGAGTGGCAGCTTTCCCTGGGAATTCTTCTCACCAACCAACTGCATTTATAGGGGAAAAGGAGCAAAATTTTCCACAGGCCAAGTCCCTGTGTCACCACGGATGTGACACTCGCGCTGGGGACAGCCCCGCACTGTGAGGCCGAGAGCACCTTTCTTCTCCTTTTTGCTTTTTGCTTTCTCCTTTCTTTTTTTTTTTTTTTTTTCTCCCTAAATGCCAGACAGGAAATGTCTTGATGTAATATTTAACATGGGGGCCTGGGGGACTCGGCATGATTGAAGACAGGATCCTCATTTTGACAGCTTAATGCATTTTACATTACGAGGCCGCCGCATCCTCCGATTTATGCCGAGTGATCCCGGGCTGTGTCTCCTTCCCCGAGTCCTTGCTTGACATCCAAACCTTGTCCCTTTGCCCTCCTGACCCTTTTCCTTGATGAGCTTCTGGGTGCCTCAAATCTCTCCGGGTTTCACTGGGTGTAATCTGGTGATAAAGAGGAGCAGCGCCCAAGCAAAGCCGGGTTTCCCCGATAATTCCCCGTGTGACATCTGCTTACAGGATTATTGTGGGAAAAGCCTTGGGATGGACTGGATTAACTTTATCCATGCTTTGATAGGGGCAGTGAGGCATTGAGTGAGTGTGGGTTTGGGGTTCTGGTCAGATTCTTTTGAGATAATAATGGTAATAATTGGAAAGTTCTCTCACTGAGAGGAATTTAGGGCTGCAAAGACTGCAGTACTTGCAAAGCATTTGCTCGGCAGTTAGAGAAGAGGAGAAAAGAATGAAATCTCTAGGCCTGTTTGAGAATTTAATGAATTTAGGCTAATGTGGCTCATTATTGGGGTCTGCTGGGTGTATGCATTACACACCTCCATGGCCTTACCTATCTGTGTGTCTCAGCCTTTGTGTAAGCGCTGCTCACTCTCTGCGTGACAAAACAAGCCCCCAAAACCCCAAATTCAGCTCATAGCAAAATCCTAAAATTATGTTTTAAGCCACCTTTAGCTGAAATCTTACTCTGAGCCATTCAAACCTGTCTGTTGGCCTGCTGCAGGAATATTTTGGTGTAGGAAGTGGTGATCAGGGTGGGAGAACTGCCACAAATTGCTGGTTTGTCATGTTTTGTTTTTGTTTTTGTTTTTTTTTCCCCCATGAAGACAACCTGGATTAGGGATTTTGGAGCTGCTGGAGGCAGAAAAGCCACACACATCTGGCTGCCTGTGATGTGCCTGCAATCAGTACTCTGTGAGCAGGATCTGAGCCCCCCAGCCCTGTCCCCTGCACAAAGGCATCAGTGATAAGCAGCTGCTGCTGCAGAAGGACCTGGAGCGGGAAAAAAAAAAAAAAAATGTCCCCGCAATCCTCGATGAATAAATCCAATACATTCCATATAAATCTCTTGTTATAGCCTGTTTTATTGAACCAACTGGAATGTTTCTCCTCTGGAGAGACCGTGGAGAGCTTTATTTATTAGCACTGCAACGCGAGAGCCTCCCCGTGCCTTTGTCCGCTTTATCTCGCTTGTCACCGCGCGGCTCCGGGCCCCGGTTTTGGGACCTCCGTCGTTCGGGAATGAAACCTTTGTTCCTGAAGAATGGGAGGCATCAGCTGTGCTGGGGTTTGCCTGGGATGGGGGTGTCTTTAGGGGGTCGATGCTGGCAGCATCGGGGGGATCACGGTGTCGCCTGTGGGGTGCAGGGGCTGTATCCAAGGTCACCATCCGGCACCTGGAGCTTGGGAAGGAGAGCTCATCCCTGCTGCTGTCTCTTCTGTGCTCATAAAGCCTCCAATCTCAGGGGGAAATCCTGGTCTGTCTGACCACCGGGAGGGTGGTCAAGCTGTGGAATCACCAGCCCTGGAAAAGCTCAGCAAAGGTGCGAATGTCGCGCCCGGGGACATGGGGGTGACCTCGCGATGGTTGGACTCGATGGCTTTTCCAGCCCTAATGAGTCCATGATTCCCTCTGGAGCAGCTCAGCACCCAGGGAATGGAGCTCCTGTCTCCTCCTGGATGTCCAAAGTGAGTTTTTCCTGCACAGCCTCCAAAGGGAGGGCAATGTGTGACCTGGGAACTCCAGGCTGGCAGAAATCCTCTGCCTCCTGGCAAGGTGAATCTTCTCAGGAAGATCTGGGAGTCAAAAATTATCCAAAAATTATCCCTCTGCCAGACAGACCCAGCTTTCCAGAGGATCTTCCCCTCCAGGGTCTGGCTGCCACCACCACAGGCACACAGGCGCTGGTTCCAGTTAAACCCTCCAGCCTTGGAGTTGGGAAAGAATTCAAATCTTGGATTGCCAAGGGAAATAGGAGACACCCCCCAAAAATCCAGGTTTTCCTGCCCATCTGTGGCCTGGCTGAGCACTGCTGGCCCAAACCTTGCAGGAATTCCACGGCACCTTTGCAGGGATGCCGTGGGAGTCAGCATTCCCATCACAGAGTGGTTTTTATCTCCCTCATCTGCTCGTCCTTCAGGAGGCACAGCAAGGAATGTCAAGGACTGGGAAACACAGAACTGCCGCTGGCTGTGCTGCTGAACACGATGAGCACAGCAAAACAGGCACTGACAGCGAAAAGCTTTCACCTGACGATGCTGAGGTGCCAGGTCCCGGTGTAATAAGGCAAAAGAATGGGGCAAAAATTTAAATTAGAGCCCTTAATAAGGCAAAAAATTAATATTACAGTGCTCTGGTTCTTCAACATGTTTCCAGAATTCCATGCTGGATGTTGTTCTGAGGCCGCAGCCTGGGAATATGACTGGGGATAGACACTTGCGCCAGATTTATATTAAGTTTCCGGCAAACTGAGGGAATATCAGCCTGTCTGACCCGATATTATGTTGATTGCCAAGTAATTACATTTGTTATTTGCAGGATCTGTAGTAAATCGAGTTGTGGCAGTTATGAGGATGCTTCACAGAAGCAATTTCAGAGATCATTAAATATATCTTCCATTGGTTACACATCACATTAACCCCTCCAGCGCCTCCAGACATACGACATCCCTTCAGCAAAGAGGCAATTTCATGGGATTAGATGCCAAAGGCAATCCAATGGAGATAAATTCTGTAAATTCATGCAATTACTGCTGGCAGAGGTCTGTTGTTCACTAGAAGGACACAAAGTTTGTGCCAGGCTCAAACTCCAGGCGACCTAATGCTTGTGTGGGGTGAACTCCGCTAGGATGAGGAGCCTGGGAAGGTTTTTCCTTCATGTCCCATCCCAGGATTCACCTCCCTGCCTCAAAAGCAGCGGCAAGAGGGGGGAAAAATAACGTTTTTCTCCTGGCCCTGCTCTCCACCAGCTCCCTCCCTAACTCAACACATTTCTGCTGCTTGCTCAGATTTTTAAGATGATTTAAAAATACCCAGGGTGCATTCAGAGGGCAGAGGGGGAACATGAACTGGTGTTTCCTGCAATGTGGGGAAATCTGCTGACCGCCAAACCCCGGCGCAGGATCCTGCCCTGCCCCACAAGCTCTGCTGCTTCCTCCTGCCAGTCCTGGAGGGCTTTTCCAGCCTAAACCGTTCAACTGTTCCGTGTTAGCCTTGCGAGAAATATTCAAGGCCTCACCCCATGCGTGAGTGTAAAGGATTGGGGTCTAAACCACCATCAGGCAGTGCTGGAGAACCTGGAGGAGAAATTCTCCTTAGATCAGCTTTGTTCAGTCTGATCTAATTCAGCTCTGGTCTAAGGCATGGTTTAATGTGATAACACAATTCTGGCCCATCCTCGAGATGTGCTCGGCCTTGCTGGGCTCTGGCTGCCTCAGGAGTTGTTTTTATTGTTGGGCGCCAGTTTAATCCCCGTTCTCATCAACTGCTGCAGTAAAAATGGGATGAGCAGCTTTCTCCTCAGGTCTGATAAATGCGCCCCGAGCCTCCCACTGGCTGCTGGAGCGGGAATGGTGGCTCATGGATTTCCAGGAGATGGACACGGCTCTGCCAAGCTGAAGTTATTGCACCCAGGCCTTGAGGTGCCCACGAACATCCCTCCAGTGGCTCCAGTTTTTCCATTCTCACTCATTTGTCCATCATTCCCACCATCTCCTCCTGCTGTGAATCCCTGACGGCCGCAGCAAGACAGGGTTTTCCACCTCAGAATTAACCCAGACCACGTCCGCTGCCTGCCAGAATGAAAACACTGTCGCTGGGCACATTCCTGGGAATTTTCCACAGCTCCAGTGAGGTTTTTTTTGGCGCTGTTGGTGACCCCCAGCCTGTGCCAGGGCCGCGTGTGGCAGCAGCTCCTTCCTTGCTCCAGGCTGGGCGAGGGATGCCCAGCTCCCTGGGTCACAACCCAGCGATTCCAGCCATCCTAGCAACACAAACGGAGGCTCAAAACACCCAGAAATATCTTCCTTCCCCACTGCGGAGCCTCAGCCTGCGGCAGGAAGGGGAACTCCTGCCCTGGAGACCAGAAACACCGCAGAAAATGCAAAAA
>WBMY01000687.1:158070-183907 GCA_013397315.1 Donacobius atricapilla | reverse complement strand
AAAAAAAAAAAAAAAAAAAAAAAAAAAAAAGAAAGGAAATGCAGACGAGGCATCGCATTTTCCTCAGTTTGCTCAACTCATTTTTTTTGTCAGAACCTCAGGTGTCTCACACCTCCAGCTCTGAGGTATTTGCCAGCCTTTGGGCTGTAAAAATGTTCCCTGAACCAGCCAGGTTTTGCCCACCCCCAGCTCTGGGTGCTGAACAGGCAGAAATTATTCTGATGTTCCCTTTCACCTTCCTGGAGCCACATCTGGGCTGGGTTTCTGCAGCTGAGGAGAAGCTCCCTCTTCGCTGGATTAGCCACAGAGCAAGATTTAAAGGGAAAAACCCCTCATGGCCATAATTTACTGAATCTGGAAACAGGAGTTCTGGAGATTGGGGCATAAAGCACATTTCAGAGATGGTCTGCACGATGAAGTCCAGCTTTAAACACTTGCTGGGAGAGGAGGGCTTAAAAGGAGATATTAAATTGGAGAAGGAGCAAGTACAAAGACCAGCTGGTAAATCCCTATTTCTGAGACTCTTTTCCTGAGCCAAAGCAGAGCTGGAGCTGCCCTGTTCCATGGGATGAGGTCTGACTGTCCAGGGAGTGTCAGTGGTGTTTTAGGGATGCTAAACTTCGGTGTTTTCATCTTTCTTCCCCTCAAACCCAGGTTTTGATGGGCCTCTCACAGACTGCTGGACCAGAGGGAAAATCCCAGGTATAACCCCAGGTATAATCAAGATCTTTCAGCTCTGGGCGCCAGGACAGGGAGGACCTGGAGGTACTGGAGAGCCCAGAGGAAGCCCTGGAGCTGCTCCAAGGCTGGAGCCCCTCTGGAGCCGGGCTGGGAGAGCTGGGAATGTTCCCCTGGAGAAGGGAAGGCTCCAGGGAGAGCTCCGAGCCCCTGGCACGGCCTGGAGGGGCTCCAGGAGAGGGATGGGAATGAGGCAGGGAGGGACAGGACCCAGGGAATGGCTCCCACTGCCAGAGGGCAGCGATGGGTGGGAGATTGGGATAAATCCTTCCCTGTGAGGGTGGGGAGTCCAGGCAGGATGGGCTGAGCTGAATCCAGCCCTGCCTTGCCTGGGGGTGCTGGGACTCTCCCTCCTCATGGTTTTAGTGCCTTTTTTTTTTCTTTTTTTTTTTTTTTCCCCCCTTGACTCTCCGTATTAGGAACATATTTCCAGTAATGCCCTTGGAAGGAGCTCTCGGTGATGGAGTGGTGTGGCTGTAATTTGCCTGCTGCTGAGTGTAGTGTTTCAGTCCTCGCTGAATTTGTGCCTATGATTTATGAGTTAATGCTTCCCCCTGTAAATTATATTGAAGAGAAAAAAATGAGGCTTATTTTTCCCTGTTTCTAGCAAACTTAATGTTTATGCTTTATGTGCCATCAGGAGGAATAAAGCACTCTGAGGGTTCCAGACCATGTTTTCAGCAGGTAAAATGCAATTATTCAGAGCAGGGAGCTCTATTTGATCCATGAATAGGGGAAAATGAAAAGGCATTCAAAGGCTGAGCCAAAGCCTCTTTAAACCTTCAGGAGCCTTTTTATTCCCTTGGGATTATAGAGCCACACAAAGGGGAGTGGGATCCGCGTCGCTCCTCTCTCCACAGGCTTCTGCCATGGCTCAGGCTTGGATTTCACCCTCGGAAAGCGCCGGTCTCGGAGTTCCCAGTTCACCCAGTGTTTTCCCCGTGCCTGCAGTGCGCTTTTCCCATCACATTAAATCCCGCAGGAGCTGTTGTGACATCGTGCTGGGGCTGGCAGAACCAGGAGCGGGGCTCCTGCAGCTCCCGGGAGCCTCTCCCGCTCTGCCTCACCTGGCGCGACCCTGCCCTCTCCTGCTGCTGTCGCCTCCCGTCACCTGCCCAGGTGAGCACCAGCCCTGGGGCACTCACGGGGCCCTCTGTGCCGAGGGATGTGTGGGCTCGGCATTTCTGAGCCTGAATTTCAGCTCGCTGACCATTGCCGGCTCCTTGCCCAAGGGAAAGCTGCCCACAGTTTCTCTTTCCAAAACATCTCTCTGCGTGTCTCAGCACAGGCTCAGCAAACAGTGTTCCCTTTGCCAGAACAACTGTCCCAGGGGTTGTTTCCTATTCCTGAACCCATGGAGAGCAGTGGCAGTGCCATGGAGCAAGAACAGACCTTTTTACACAGCGTGTGCTAAAAGGAACTGCTGGGATTGGAACTAAAGCTTCTTTCCCTTCTGACAGCTCCATGGAGTCAATCTATTTCCTGTCCCACTGTGACAGGATGGCAGAGCTGTGTCCTTGCAGCACCCAGAGCTTTTCCTGCTGGGATCAGGCTCCTCCAGAGGCTCCTGAAAGTGCTCCATGCACGCTGCAGCTGCTGCAGCTTCTGTGGATCACAGGAGGTTCCCCATTTTCAGGAGACACCACATCTTCCCACTGACTGTCACGGTAGGACAGGAATAGATTGATCCACGGAGCTGTCAGCAGAGAAAGAAGCTTTATTTACAATCCCAGCAGTTCCTTTTAGAACACGCTGTGTGAAAAGGTCTGTTCTTGCTCCATGGCACTGCCACTGCTCTCCATGGGTTCAGGAATAGGAAACAACCCCTGGGACAGTTGTTCTGGCAAAGGGAACACTGTTTGCTGAGCCTGTGCTGAGACACGCAGAGAGATGTTTTGGGAAGAGAAACTGTTGGCAGCTTTCCCTTGGGCAAGGAGCCGGCAATGGTCAGCGAGCTGAAATTCAGGCTCAGGAATGTCCAGCCCACAGCTGACCACTTCCACACACATTCCACACAAGGATCACGGATACAACTCCTGGCCCAGCCCAGGACAAACCCAACAATCCCATCGTGTGCATCCCTGGGAGAGTTGTCCCAACGCTCCTGGAGCTCCGGCAGCCTTGGGAATGTGGCCATTCCCTGAGGGAATTCAGTGCCCAACACGCTCTGGGGGAAGAACCTTTTCCTGAAATCCATAGAATTTCAGCAGGAATGTATCCATGCACACCCCAAACTCCTTGTGCTTCATTTTCTCCCTCCAGGTGATGAAGGATCACCCTCAGCGTGGGTGATTCCAACATTTTGGATTGACCACGGGTGCATCCAACTCTCCTCAGGGGTCTGGAGGTGTCTCCAGTCCTGTCTTCCACTGAGAAGCACTGGGAGCTGCTGAAACCAAATACTGCATGGAAAATGGATTTGTAATGGGATGGAAAATTGGGAGCAGGGGACACAAAGGTCAAGGGTGAGCATCTCATGCTGGAAAACAGAGCCCAGCATGGGCTGACCCACGGGGTGACAGCACTGCAAACAACTGCTCCTCTCACATCTCACCTTCCATATTTAACATTTCCCATTTATTTCCTATCTATTTCAGATTTCATACTAGGTTATTGAGGGCAAAACGGAATAAAATGGCTCATTCTTTGCCAAACTATCAGGAAAGAAAAAAAAAATCCCAAAACAAAACCCCACCTTGGTGTTGGTCTGGAATCTGTTTCAGCTTAGCTCGATTTTAATCCTCTAAAATCTTTTCTGAGTTTATGCTGGAAAACAAAATAAAAAATACAACGCAAGCAACATCCAGGCTTTAAACTGGAATTAAATATTTTTTTTTCCTTTGCAAAGAAATGGTTTCCTTGCTGGAACTCTTCACTGGATCCACCAGGAATGGTTAATGGCCTCCATGCAGACTTGACACATTTTCAAGGGAATTCACTGCAAAGCCGGTTTGAAAAATTCCATTGAAATTGGGATATTTTTACATTTCAGTTTGCCTTCTCTGCAGCTATTTGTTTCTGCAGTTGGTTTTTTCCCCCCTGCAGCCTCCAGGCTGTTTTTTCTGAGCGTGAGCACCAATCCAGATTCCACAGAAAGGGAGAAAAAGGACATTTTTTCTGATTTCCTTATTCCCCGCCAAGCTCCTTACAGGAATTTTTAGCAAGCAGATATAAACTCCGAGTGATCCCATCTTTATGTTGAATAAGAGTACTTGCAGAGCCTTAACTTTAAATATTTCCTATTTGTTTCTGTCACATAATTTGAAGACGGTTATAGCCTGGAGAAGCCCCTGACCTAATTCAGTCAGAGCGGAGCGGAGCCGCGCAGGAATTGGCCCTGCTGTGGCCTCGGCACAAAATCCCAGGAAAAGCAGGAAAGTTTGGGGGGGGAAATAAAAATAAATCCTTGTTTTAAAGAGTATTTGTCATGAAGTTCTTGGGTGGGTTTAAAGAGAAAAAACAATGGAGAGAAGGAAGTAGGGAAAATCCCAGAGGAAGGAGGTGCTGGAGGGAAAGGGGAGGATAATTTGGAAGAGTTTTTCACATCATCACATCCCTGGAAGTGTCCAAGGCCAGCTTGGATGGGGCTTGGAGCAACCTGGGACAGTGGCACGGCAAGGGTTGGAATTTTGAGCTTTAACATCCCTTCCATCCCAAATCATTCCATGATTCCACGATTAAACCACTGGGCTCCCCCACAACTGATGTGAGAATGAAATTTGATTTTTATTCCTCCCCACATCCTCTCCCTCGCACTTCCAAAGGCATTTCCAGGCTGCTGGGATGTGTTTTAGGGGACAAGCCTTTGTCCCTGTACCTGCGACCTGTGTGTGGGCTCTGGGAGAGAGGAAATCTGAGTTTATCCATTTCAAATCCCTGCTCCCAAACTCTTTATCCAAGGAAACAAAGCTCCCTTTGCCCAAATCCCATCCTCACGCAGCCCAGTGGTAGCAGACGAGACACTTGTGCTAATTAATATTTTATGGGCTGATAGACCTTTTTTTTTTTTTTTTTTTTTTTTNATAGACTTTTTTTTTTTTTTTTTTTGCCTCGGCAGCTGGTCTTAAATAAAGACCAATTTGCAGAAGCGTTAATTAACTCTAATTACAAAGCGCATTGTGGCTGCTCCGAGGATTTCCGTCTGGAGAATGACACGGAACCGCTCAGCCCCTCGCGCCCAGGGAAACGTCACAGCGGCTTCTCCTAAGGATTCCACGCACCCTCAAAATCCCAGATAAATGTAGAAAAGAGCGGAAAAATAATGAAAATAAGGAAGATATTGAAAGCTGGAGAAGGATTTTGGACAAGGGATGGAGTGACAGGATTAGGGGGCATGGCTTCCCACTGAGGGAGGGCAGGATTAGACGGGATATTGGGAAGGAATTCCCGGCTGTGAGGGTGGGAGGCCCTGGCACGGGTTTCCCAGGTTACCCGACATTTCCTAGCCAGGCTTTTGCAGCAGGAGGAGCTGGAGAAGGAATTTTTACACAGGCAGGGCAGAGGGGAATGGTTTGAAAGTGAGAGGAGATTTCAGTTCGATATTGGGAAGGAATTCCCGGCTGTGACGGTGGGGAGGCCCTGGCATGGACTTCCCAGAGAAGCTGTGGCTGCCCCATCCCTGGAAGTGTCTGGAACAACCTGGGGTGCCGGAAGGTGTCCCTGCCCATGGCAGGGGTGGAATGGGATGAGCTTTAAGCTCCCTCCCACCCCAAACCTTCCGTGACTCAAGGGGTATCCCCTGATTCGACCCAGCGCGTTCTGCTCGGCCGCCACACTGACGTGAGCTCCCGGATTACCTTCCCCTCTCCCATTTTCCCTGGCTTTCCATGCCCAGCTTTCCCTCACCCATCTCCCCGTACCCCAGATCCGCAGCGCTTNATTATTATTATTTTTTATACAAAGGAGCTGGTGGAAGAGTCCCACTGCAGCTCCACTCGAGGCCGTGTAGTCACTATAAATTCAGACTCTGAGCTCCTTTCTTTTTGAGCTCATTTTGGGCTACCAGCCCAAATTCTCCTCTCAGCTCCACAGGGCGGTGATGTCCTGGGAAGAAATAAAAGGACGTGTGACAATCTAGGCAAAAAATCCAGTTTGAAAGAGGCTGGAGGAGAGGTTTTGGCGTGCTGGAGCATGTTTTTCCCTAAATTAATTTCCCAATAAACAGACGCATTCAGTGCTGTCAAACAGTCGCTTCAACCACCTCCACAAAAACCCCTTAGAANCATTGTGGCTGCTCCGAGGATTTCCGTCTGGAGAATGACACGGAACCGCTCAGCCCCTCGCGCCCAGGGAAACGTCACAGCGGCTTCTCCTAAGGATTCCACGCACCCTCAAAATCCCAGATAAATGTAGAAAAGAGCGGAAAAATAATGAAAATAAGGAAGATATTGAAAGCTGGAGAAGGATTTTGGACAAGGGATGGAGTGACAGGATTAGGGGGCATGGCTTCCCACTGAGGGAGGGCAGGATTAGACGGGATATTGGGAAGGAATTCCTGGCTGTGAGGGTGGGAGGCCCTGGCATGGGTTTCCCAGGTTACCCGACATTTCCTAGCCAGGCTTTTGCAGCAGGAGGAGCTGGAGAAGGAATTTTTACACAGGCAGGGCAGAGGGGAATGGTTTGAAAGTGAGAGGAGATTTCAGTTCGATATTGGGAAGGAATTCCCGGCTGTGACGGTGGGGAGGCCCTGGCATGGACTTCCCAGAGAAGCTGTGGCTGCCCCATCCCTGGAAGTGTCTGGAACAACCTGGGGTGCCGGAAGGTGTCCCTGCCCATGGCAGGGGTGGAATGGGATGAGCTTGAAGCTCCCTCCCACCCCAAACCTTCCGTGACTCAAGGGGCATCCCCTGATTCGACCCAGCGCGTTCTGCTCGGCCGCCACACCGACGTGAGCTCCCGGATTACCTTCCCCTCTCCCATTTTCCCTGGCTTTCCATGCCCAGCTTTCCCTCACCCATCTCCCCGTACCCCAGATCCGCAGCGCTTCACCCCGGATCCGGCCCCGCAGCGGCGTTAATGAGGAGGAAATCAATTAGGAGCTGTGCCGCGTGGGAAATTAGCGTTGTCGCTGCCGTGACACTCGGCAGTGTCACTTCCAGCCCTCCCCTGGCTCACGGCGCTGCCACTGTGGATGAGGATGACAATTCCCACGTTCCTGCCGATGGAAAAGGTGGGATCTCCTCCCTGCCGGCTTTAATTGGCCCGAGTGGGGCTTCGTTTCCAAGCGGGGCTGTCTTCGCGCTTAAAGCTCCTGGGGAGGATGGAAAAAGGCGTCCAAAAGGATGGGTTTGTGTGGTCCTAACCGACCTTCAGACGCCCCTTTAAAATCCGCAAATTTATAATTTCAATTGAATAATATATAATATTAATAATAATAATATTTTGCATTCGTGGGGGAAATGATGGTGGTGATGATGGTGATGGGTCATGGAGCAACCTAGCGTAGTAGAAGGTTTCCCTGCCCGTGGCAAGGGGTTTGAACTGGGTGATCTTTAAGGTGCTGTTCAAGCCAAACCATTCCAGGATTTNAAAAAAAAAAGAAAAAAAAAGGCCTTTTTGCAGCATTAACTCCTTCACACAAAACATCAGCGCATTAATAAGCGCCAGGCGTGGGGGTTCCCTATTGAGCATTATCCCGGCGCCGCTCATCCCAGCTCCGGGATGGGGCAGGTGGGAAGGGCTCCCATTCAGGGACTGGGTGGCACAGCTCTTAATTAGCCGCTCTGCCAAAAGCAGCCTCCTTTTGTCCATATGCACACGCTGCTTCGCGACTTCCAAAGGGCAATTCAGGGACTGGGAAAGGCCTGGCAAATTAATAGTAATGAGCTAATTTCCACGCCATCTGCTAATCGCTCTCCTCGGCAGCGCTTGGCTCCCGAAACAGGAGTTTTTCCCACTCTCCTTCTGTCTACCAACAGGAAATAATGACATCCAGCTCGACTCTTTTGGAAGGGACCCGCTCGGTATTTCATGCTGCTGCATCAGCGCGGAGCCGTTGCACAACCTCTCGCTTCGGTTCCTTGAGGGAAAATTCTGCCCAGGGAAAGGAGGGGTGGGTTGGGAAGGGTGGGGTTGCTCCCTGCTCTGTCCTCCTTCCCTAAAGTCACCTTTTCTAAATTATTTTTTGGTTATTGGGGTGGATTTTTGTCCTGTGCTGTTGGAGTCCAGGGAAAACCCCTGGAACTGCCCTGGGGGCTCCCAGAGCCCGGCTGGGACCCCAGGAAAGCCTTGCCTTGGACCTCAGCCCATGGGAATAACTTCCAACGCTCAGAGATGAGTTGAAAACAACAAAAATTTAAAATACATAGTAGTTTAGTTTGTCACAGGGGGAAAATTTGTAGTTTTGGGGTTTTAGTATAGAAGTAGATCAGAGCAAGATGGAGAATTTTGGGTGGTGTCTCTTCTCCTCCTTCTTCTTCTTCTTCTTCCTCTTCTTCTTCTTCTTCTACTCCATTTTCTGCTGTGACGGTGGCACAGAGACATTGGTGGGATGGATTTGATGTAGAAATTGCGTGTTTAGAATAGGTGACAATAATTAGCACAAAACTGTAAATACAGTATGTTTTTAGAGTTAATTGGATTAGAAATCCTTAAAAACGACCTTGGACCCTCTGTCCATGTTCCTGTGGCTGCTTTCCTTCAGTGCCCTGAGACTGCTGTGAGGCCTTGAGATCAGAAATAGAATAAACACCTTTGGGGAGCGAGCCACAGGTTCCATCTCATCTTTTAAACCCTGGTACGGGACTCTGAGAGACAGAAAACCCCGAATGAGGGGATTGACGGGGTGAAAATCCCGTCACTGTGTGATCGGGGTCAGCAGAGCAGCAGTGGGGTGGTGGGCTGGGATGACAAGCAGCGTGCTGCCTTTATGGGATGTAGAGGCCGTGGCCATAAATGCCCGCTGCTGATCCTAAGAGGAGCTGACTTGGCTTCCCTGGAAAGGTCAGGGCAATGGGGATGCAGCGTGTGGCTGTGCCCTGCTGGAGGATGCAGGATGGGGTGGAATTTTCCAGAGCTTCCAGCAGCCCTTCCCACCCTCGGAGCCTGTGGCACTGCTGGGATAGCCGTGGAATTCCAGGCTGGTTTGGGTTGGAAGCGACCTTAAAACTCATCTGGTTCCACTCCCAGCACTTTCCACTATCCCAGTTTTCTCCAACCTGGCCTTGGACTCTTCCAGGGATGAGGCGGCCACAGCTCCCCTGGGAACCTGTGCCAGGGTCTCCCCAGCCTCACAGGGAACAATTCATCCCCGATTTCTAATCTGAATCTCCTCTCGTTCAGTTTAAAGCTGTTCCTCCTTGTGCAGTCCCCACCTGCCCATGGAAAAATTCCTTTTTGCATTTTTTAGAAATTTCCTGCATTACAAGTGCAATGAAATGATGCCTGAACACCCCCAATGCATGGAGCATCATTCCCATTCCCCGAGGCTCCAAAATCACCTTTTCCACGTGGAACATCAGCTCTGAGATCAGGAGTCTCCCCACTTGGGCTTGAAATTGGTTTTAGGGCTTGAGCACGACAAAATTCCGGTTGTTCCCTGAATTTCCAGGGTTTTTCTTTCCCTCCTTCCCTTCCCCTCGCAGCTGCTCACTAATGGGAAGCAGCAATAGGATTTCTCCCTCCTCCCTGACTTATTGCCTGCGTGTGTTTGTCGGCTCAGGATATTACACTGGGGATCTATGGATTGGTTTATTCGGTTTATGTGGAATTTGGGAGAGCAGGAAACACATTTAACTCCAATCACCCTGGGAGCGGGTCACACGGCCCGGGCAGTCATGAACCTTTCATAACAAATATATGTGGCCAGGTGTGAGGGAAAATGGGTTCCATATGTCCCACTCGGCTCGGGCCAGGAGAAATTTCCTCGAAGCCGTAAATGGGATGTGTGCGGATTTCTCCACATCCATGTGAAACGGGGGGCGAGCCAAAACGGATCCTCCCCTGCCAATTTGGTTTGACTTTTGGGTTCTCTTTTCCAAACAGCTCCCAGGCCTCTGGGCTCTCCTGGAGACAGACCCAGGGATTGAAGGGTTCCCGGCGGGAGCGGTGCCGACTTTTCCAGGGGTTTGGGCTGTGCTCTTTATTATCTGCTGGCTGTCATCATGCCAATGGTCACAAGTGGAAGGGAAGGAGGGTTTTGATGCTCTTGCAGGTTGTTCCAGCGCGTAGGAGAAGGTCTGTGAGCCAAACCGGGAACAGCGGGATACAGCTGTCGGAGCTACCCGTGAAAAAGGGGGAAATTCCAACAGCTCTTGTGCTTCCAAGCTCAGATTTTCCCACCAAATATCACCTGTGGCACCAGAATGAGAGCAGGGCATGTTCTGCACCTCTGGGATGAGCTCCTGCCGGGCAGGTTTGGGGTGTGGGCGGTGGGGAACACCAAAAATCCTGTGTCCAGCTCCAAGCAAAGCCTGGATCTATGGAAACAGCACCAGTGAGGGCTGGATCATTTCCCACAGACCCCAGGAGCTTTCCTGGGCATGGGACGTGCCATGGGGAGGCTGCAGAGCTGTCCCCTCGGAGGCAGAGCTCAGGGTGGCACTGAGGACAGAGCCTGGCACTTCCCAGAGTGATCCCAGGAGTCTCCCGAGCCGTAAGGAGACCCCTGGACTGGGAGTGCTCAAAATCTCGTGGAGAATCAAAATCTCCGTGTTTAAGATGGAACCCGGGCTGGGTGCAAGTTGGTGAGACGCTCCAGGGGAATTCAGCCAGGCTCTCCACGGGACAAAGGTGGAAAGCAGTGGTTGTAGCCCCTGTGAATGCCCAAAAATTAAACCGGGATGGGCCAACAGCACTTCCCATTCCGTGGATGCTGCTGCCTGGAGGAGGAGCAAATGGTAGGGGAGAACTCTTGGATAAAGGAATAACCTCATGGAAAGATAACTGGAAACAAACTGTGGCACTGCTGGATTTATTTAATGTGTTAATGAATAAACATCGGCTTTTCTTTGCAATGGAGTAACTGAAGGAAGCAGATTTGTAAATAACATCTCAGCCACTGGACATGATGACCTGAAAGGTCCTTTCCAGCCTAAAGGATTTTTAAGATTCTGTGGCTGTAAAATCTTGTCTTAGCCAGCAGCAGGTCTGGACCCCAGCACAGTGATTCTGTTTGTCCAGGGGGCTCTGCAAAGCGCAAGGAGGAGATCATGGAATTCCAGACTGGTTTGGTCTGGAATGGACCCTAAGGCTCACCTCATTCCACTCTTGCCACGGGCAGGGACACCTTCCACTCCCCCAGGCTGCTCCAACCTGGCCCAGGGCACTGCCAGGGATCCAGGAACAGCCACAGCTTCTCTGGGCACCCTGTGCCAGGGCTGCCCTCCGTCCCCACCAGGAATTCCTCCCTAATCACAAATCTACCCCTGCCCTGTCAGTGTGAATCCATCCCCCCTTGTCCTGCCGCTCCATGCCTTTGTCAAAACCTCTTTTTACCACTTTTTTTTTTTTTTTTTTTCCCCTGGATTAGCTCTCACAAGTGGCTTTTTTGGTGCTTTTCTTTTTTTCTCTGCCCCAGGAGGGGTCTGGATGCAGATACAGATGTTAAAGTGCTCCAGATGTGCTGCTCACCTGCAGCCAGTGCTGGGACCCCATGGAGTGATAACATCATTCCCAGTGACCTCCTGACGAGCAATAAGGGCTCGGACATTTCCCCCGGGAAAGAAGGAACAATGCCAGAGGAAAAAAATAAAGGTTGAGTATAAAGTGGTTTCAGGAAAAGGTTATTGACTCAATTGTCCTGAGGGCTCAGGGCAGTGGGGAGGAAGTTTTGGGCTCCCCGGGGGCTCTGCTTGTCCAGCCCAGCCCATCCCACTGGAACCTGATGCTGGGAAAAACTGGGATTGGGAGGGACCCCACTTTGAGCAGCTGCTGCGTGTACAAACCTCGCACTATTTCTTTTTGATATTACTGCATTAATTGCTGTAGAATTTCCCTGTTCTGAGCACGAGCCACCCTCCAACAGCCAATTCCAAGGGCTGGCTGTGAAACACTCTCAGCATCCAGCAATTCCAGCAATGCTGCATTAGCCCAGGGAGCTGCCCGGAGAAGGAATTTAGCGCTGGGGAATTGTTTAGGTTGGAAAAGACCTCCAAGATTATCAACTCCAGCTTCTTTCCCGGCACTGCCAAGGCCACCGCTGAGCTGTGTCCCCAAGTGCCACATCCGCATGGATTTTAGATTTTAGTCTGGAATTTATGCATAAAAGCGACACCAGCTACACTCCAGGGGCTGAATTCCCCCCTGCTTGGCACTAAATAAATTACAGAAAAAGGTGGGAATAACCTCATGGAATTTAAGGAACCAGCAACGGGCACAGAGCCTGAACCAGTCACAGGCAGGGACTGGGATGCTGGACCAGAGAATCCCAGACTGGTTTGGGTGGGAAGGGATCCTAAAGCTCATCCAGTTCATCCCATTCCATGGGCAGGGACACCTCCCACTGTCCCAGGCTGCTCCAACCTGGCCTTGGACACTTCCAGGCATCCAAGGACAGCCAAAGCCGCTCTGGGAATTTCATCCCAGCCCCTCCTCACCTTCCCAGCCAGGAATTCCTCCCCAGTATCCCACCTAAACCCATCCTCCTGCAGCCCTGCTGTGCTGATTTTATTTATTATTTCATTTAAAAGGGAAAACAGTCTCTCTGCTTGTCAGAGCAGCCCATGTGATATGAAAATATTCACAACATTCCTGCAAAAATGTAGCATTCACCTCGGGCTGCATCTGCCTCTCAGACAGGGCCTTTGTCAGCCAGGGTTTTGTTTGTAGCTTTGCAAGGAATTTTCCACATTTTCCCTGCTGAAACCTGTGGAATTAGGGATGCCTTGGATAGTTTGTTTTCAAGGGTAGGATGTCCAAGCAGATAAGAAAAGATCTCTGAGGGGAAAGCACCAGGACTGAGCCCAGGGAAAGCCACTCCAGGCCCTTTCCCAGCGCCGTCGGCTCTTCCCTGATCCCTCCATTCCAGTCATCCCAGCCAGCTGCAAGAGGGAAATTAACAGATGGGAGAGTTTTTGCACAAAAATGCAAATAGGTTGGAAAAATGTCTGCAAAAATCTAAATACTCAGGGAGAACGTGCCAGTCGGGATGAATATTTTGACAAGGAAAAGGGAAAGAAAGAGGGAGAAGTGAAATGATGTCAGAAGGGATTGTTTGGGTTTCCCAGATAAAATCCTTTAGTGAGAGCTACAGTTTATTTAATTAAGGCTTTGCACCCGATTTAATAATATAAACGTCTGTATATAACCAAATTCAAAGTCAAATTGAAATGGGCTTCAATGCTGCTAAATTAATTTATTTCTTTAATATAAACTGGATTTTTCCGGGGAGGAGAGCATTGATTTTTCCAGGAAACATGACCATGAAGCTCTGGAGTGCTGTCCCCCAAAGAAAGGGAACCTCCAGATATTTAGGTGCTGCTGCAGCTCTGCGAGGCAGAGTGTGGCCAGAAATTCCTGCTGGATTTTGCCTAGGGAGGAAACCAAATCATTCAACTCGCTGGCTTTATTTTGCTGTAATTTTTACCAAATTCACTATTTCTTCCTGGGTTTTTTTGTTTTGTTTTGTTTTGTTTTGGCTTTTTTTGGGGTTTTTTGGGAGGGTGTTTTTTTTTTGGTTGGGTTTTTTTTTGTTTGTTTTATTTTTGTTTTTTCTTTTTCCCAACCCCAAATCTCAAAGGTCTTTTCTATCCCAAAGGATTCCATGATTCTCTAAGTGAGGGGCCTTTTTGTAGGCCTGGGGAAAGATCCTGACCTGCTGGGAAAGCCTGGCCAAACCGGGATGTGATCCCAGATCTGCAGATTTTTGGGATGAGGACTGCCCACATGGCGTGGTTGGGATGGCTGGAAAATCCTCGAATTCCCCAGGAGCAGAACTGCAGGAAGACAGGGAGGGTTCTCAGGCCCAAATGCTCAGCCCAGGTCGAGGGCACTGCAGAAAACCCATCCAAATATTTTGGCTACAAAGCTGGCATTCCATGCTCGATGTGTTTGGGACTCCACCACTGCCCTGGGCTGCTGTGGCAGGGTTGGAAAACCTTTTCCATGAAGGAATTGTCCCAATATCCAATCTAAACCTTTCCTGGTGAAGTCTTTCCCTCTCCTCCTGTCCCCATTCCCTGGAGCAGAGCCCAAATCCCCCCCGCTGTCCCCTCCTGGCAGGGAATTCCAGAGAGGGAAAAGATCCCTCTGGATCCTCCTTTTCTCCAGGCTGAGCCCCTGCCCAGCTCCCTCAGGAATTCTCCAGCCCCTTCCCAGCTCCCTCAGGAATTCTCCAGCCCCTTCCCAGCTCCCTCAGNTCCGTTGTTCCTCTCTGGACATGGATCCTCCCATGGATATTTATGATAAAATTCCTTTACTCGCTGGTGAAGGCATCGGAGTCGTGGTCCTGAGGAAGGTGATGGTGTCTGGGGCAGTAGGATTTGGTTACAAGGAGTTGGAATTTGTGTGAAATCTTCCCTGGAGAACCACCCCAAGGGGCTGCAGGGATGTCAATCCCAAATCCCAACCTCCATCTGGCACAACTATTTTTCCTGTGTGTAAAAAAAAAAATAGGAACAATTCCCTAGTAAAATCACTTTAAAGTGCAAGACATTCTGCTGGGGACAAAAAGCCCCTAAACAAAACAAAATGAATAAGCAAAGAAAGAAAGAAAACACACCCAAAACAACACAACCACAAAAAAAAACAAACAACCAAACAACACCAAAAAAATAGTAAAAAATGGGGAAAAAAGGGAAAAAAAAAGAAAACCCACTCATTCCAGGGGAACAGTCAAAACAATTATTAGCACAAATTTCCAAGTCATTATCTCCCAAGGTGACACGGCATGTCAGGCACAGCCATGTCACAACTGTGCCAGCCCCTGCCGCAGCTGATGGGAGGTGACAGCCCCCGAGCAGGGCTGGGCACAATCCCTGCCCACCCTGGGGACAAACGGGGACCTGGGGGGGCTTCACCCCCTGCAATCTCACCCCGCTCGCAGCAGCTTTTCCTGGTGCCACTTGCAGCTGCAGCTGCGCTCCGGGACGTGCGGGTGCGAATCCCAATTCAAAACGATCGCGAGGGAGAGAAATAAATAAAAAGCGGAATTAGGGAGCGCAGCCGGTTGTGTTTGAAGGCCCGATTTCGCCCTTTTTGGCGGTGCAGGCAGCTGGTGCAGCACCCCAGGGCTGGTGGCCTGATCCACGTCCCAAAATCCCACCCTGAGGAGCAATGGGACTTTAGGGAAGGGGAAATCGCGCAAAAGAAAGTTTAAGAATTAAACTGGGAAAAGCTTTTCCAGCGGCAGAATAGCGGGAGGACCCAAATCCCTGCTCTGTGCGTGGAGTTACGGCAAAAACGGTGCCAAGAGATCCCAATCCGACGGCAGCTCTTGGCACCGGGGCTTTCATTCAGAGCGGGAACAATGAATTTGCATCCTAGGAAACAAATGCACTCCACATGCCCCGAAACAAATAAATGGAGATATTCCTTTCTTCCGCAGCCAGGAATCTTAATCTTGCTGATAAACAAAGCAGAGAGAGAGAGGGAAAGAAAAAAATGTCTCTGAATGTTTTCTGTGTTTTCTTTCAACAGAGACCTGAATGCTGAGGAGAAAATAAAGTGAGCTTTGTGCAAGGAGAGCTGGTGACAAAGGCAGGGCTTTCGCTTCGGGGGCTGAGACCATTTTTTTCCTTCCAGCTTTTGGTTTTCCTGCTGGAAAAGCAGCTGGTGGGACAGGGTGGGATGTCCCCAGGGTGAGAGGAGCTTGGAGGTGTCTGCACCCCCAAAATCCACCCAAAGGAACCAGCCCTGTCCCCACCATCCAGCAAAGCACCCAAAGCAGCAAGCAGACCACGTCAGGACATCACGTCTGTTGTCATTTTCCTCTCATCCCCGCGTTTTCCCTGAAGTCAGGAAAAATTTCTGTGCTGAAAGGATGGCTGGGCTTTGGCACAGGGAGTCTCCATCCCTGAAAGTGCCCTAAAAAACCGTGTGGATGTGGCACTGTCTGCAGCACCCCAGGAAAAATGCCCTCAGCTATCACCAAGATTTTGTTTCCCTTCTATTTCTATTTGCAGGTGATTTTCATTTTTTTCCTTATGATTCTCCCTATCCCCCCCAATGAAATTCTTCCTTTTTTTTTTCCTTTTTTTTTTTGTAATTCCTCAAGACTGAGCTATTTCAGACCACGTTCAGTGGCTTTAAAGCCTTTTAATTCTCACTTTTGTCATGTCATTTTGGGCGGGATGCCACCCACCTTCTGCCGAGCTCTGATTTGTAATTACAGGGTCAGAAGTTCATCTTCCTCCAACTGCTCTTCCCTTTGAAATTCCAGCTGAATTATCCAATTTCTTGACCCGGCAAAAGGAAGGTGCCCGCCTAATTATGATCCCATTTCACTTCCCCGAGATCCTTTGGCCCTCATTATAAGGAACAACAATTTCTGAAGTTCCTTTCTCAAGTCTGAAGTCCTTTCTCAAGTCTAAAGTCCTTTCTCACGTCTGAAGTTCTTTAGAAACTTTTCCCTTCAGGAGAGAAGGTTGAAGCCGTGTGAGATCTGAGCTGTCCCAGCTCAGGGACAACCCAGTGGTTTTTCTTTCCCACCACCACAAAAAAGGGAAGACTAAACCCCTTTCTAATGGAATAAACTTGAATTCTGTCCAAGAAAAGCCTCCATCGAGCGGAACAGATTGCTCCCAAGCTCCTGCGCAGAGCCCGGCTGGATTGCGGCAGAGACAGAAATTCCTGGACTGCGGCTCAAGCTGTAATCAGGCAAAAATCCCACTGAACTCGCTGGGAATTTGAAGGCTCAGCTTTGGCCCAGCACTTGCTGGTGGTTGCAGATCCCTCCTGCCCCGGGCTGTGCCGCTGGAAGCTTTCCCTGCTGCTCTCCCGCCGCAGGACGCGATGCTGCAGTGTGGAATCGGCCGCGTTGAGATGCTCCGCGCCAAATTATTGCCTTATTAATTAAAACACAAACTGTTCTGCTGCTGCTCCTCGTGCAGCACAAGCAGAGCTTGGATTTATTTTTTTTTTTTCACCCCCTGCTCATCCCAGCTCAGCCTCCTGCTCCAAGGGCC
The DNA here is from genome assembly GCA_013397315.1 of Donacobius atricapilla. Lineage (NCBI taxonomy): Eukaryota > Metazoa > Chordata > Aves > Passeriformes > Mimidae > Donacobius > Donacobius atricapilla. Next base: position 167,108 of record WBMY01000687.1, on the reverse strand, counting down.
TGGGTTTTCGGCCGTGTTTCATCTCTGGATTAGGAGCGATGCTGGGTGTCCCCTCACCCCCAGGGGGGACAGACCCACCAGGCTGGGCCAAGGTCACCTGAGCGTGGCACTCTCCATCAAGCTGGAACCCACGAAAATAGGAATATTTTCTGTTTGGACAGGTGCAATAAATTAATCTCACATCTGGCTGAGCTCAGGCCGGGGCTCCGTCAGGCAGGGCCATCCATCAGCGCTATAAGCGCGGCATTCCAGGGTCAGCAGAGGCAGGAGCTGCCCCAGCCCCCTGCCAGCCCTTCTCCAGCAGCTCAGTTCCACCTCCACGGAGCCAGGAATTCCAACCCCAGGAAGATCCTGGCGTGTGGTGGACAGGAAAACCTCGGCTGCCCTCGGGGATGAGGGCAGGTGGGATCCTGCTCCAGGCAGGATCCCTGGGATATTGGTGGCTGGAGTTTTCCCCCAAACCATCCTTCCAGCTGGAGGCTCCAGCCTCTGCAATTCCAGCCCGTGCCAAGCCAAGGCCAGAGCTGCTTTTCAGAAACAGCTGAGGCGCGCACGGAATCCCCCAGGGCCCTGAAGGAGCCAGCACCTCCAGGAGAGAGGCAGCTCGGGGGGAGTTTTTGTTAAAAACACAAAAGCACAACGCCTGATGAAGAGGTCCCACCATCACCCTCCCTCTGTCTCATCGAAATTCGGCTCCAAAGGCTCTTTTCCCCCCTAAAATCAGGAGAAAAGAGAGGGTTAAAAACGCTCTCCTTGGATTTTTCACAGCCACTTTCAGGACCGTGAACTGCTTTGGAAACGTGGATTTGAACATGTGCTTATCATCAGCGGTGACCTCGTGCAAGCCCAGAATAAAAACCCCCAGCAAAAGTGCCCTGACCTTTAATTCTCCACCACAGCCTGCAGTGCTGAGTAATTGCTCTCCGAGCCCGAGGTCCGCAGGGAGGCAGGAGCCAGAGTCCTTCCTCCTCCGCAATCGTGGCAAGGAAAAAGGAACAAACAAACAAACAGGAAAAGCTGCTCCCAGCTGGAGCACAGGTCCGGAGGGGGGAATCCAGGAGGTTATTTAAAGCTTGGAGAGCTTCCACCTTCCAGCCACGCTTGCAGGAGGGGAAGCAAGGCCAGTTATTATTAGCTGGAGTGGACTGAGCCGGGATATTGCAGGATATCGCCAGGATATTCCCACGGGGGTGGCTGTTCCTTCGCTCACAGAGTGTGAGGAGGCTGATGGATGGGTTCTGGTGGGATCCAGGCTCAAATCAGGCCGTGGAGCAGCTGCTGAAGCTGGAGGAACATCACCAATTAAAAAAAAAAAATCTCACTGAGGATCTGGTCGCTCAGCAGAGGTTCTGATCCCTAAAAGAAACCTTTTGTGCCCAATTATTTCTGTGCTGTTGTTAATCTGGGCTTCCCAGTGTTCTCTTTGTTAATTCTGCTGATCCCACGCCGTTAACTGAAGGGATGGATCCCCAAAGTGCTGAAAAACCAGCGCAGTGAAAGAATTGTTCCAAAGGTCTCGTTCTCTTCCCACGGGGTCTCCCAAACCCTGATGCTGGACCAGAGCAGCACATGGAATTGTGGATGATGCCTGGAGAAGGGAAGGCTCCAGGGAGAGCTCAGAGCCTGGAGGGGCTCCAGGAGAGCTGGAGAGGGATGGGGACAAGGCAGGGAGGGACAGGACACAGGGAATGGCTTCCACTACCAGAGGGAAGTGATGGATGGGAGATTGGGAAGGAATTCCTGGCTGGGCTGGAATTCCCAGAGCAGCTGTGGCTGCCCCTGGATCCCTGGCAGTGCCCAAGGCCAGGCTGGAACAATCTGGGATAATGGGAGGGGTCCCTGCCCGTGGCAAAAGAGCTGGAATGAGATGAACTTTGTCTCTTCCAACCCAAACCATTCTGGGATTCCAGGAACTGCCCGGAGCTGAATCCCAGTCCCCACCCAGCTCCATTCCCTCCACGGGGGGTGGCAGGGCCCATTTGGGTTTGGAGAAGTGATAATTCCTGTTAAAATCCAGCAGGGATGAGCCGCCTCCATCCTTTCCCGGAGGAGGCTGTCAGATCCCCCCCTGGAGCTCCCCACGTCACACTTCCCTGCTGCCCTGTGGGATTTTTGTTTTCAGGCTGTGCAAACATTCCCAGAAAAGTGTCAGAGGCTCCTGGCTGTGCCCCGGAGGAGATCCCAGTCCCAACCTGCTGTGGGATGCAGGACATGGATTTGCCAAGTGATGGGAATCTGCCCATGGATGGGATTCTGCCGTGCTCCCCGTGGTGAGGGAGTCAATGACAGGATCAGAGAACAACTTTCTCTGGAGGAGACTGATAATTTTCAGAGAGTTTTTTTCCTTTTTTTAAAAAAGCCATCAATATTTCACAGGCCTGCAGGAAAAAGCAGGATGCCTGAATAGCTCCTGCCCAGGGAACACGGCATGAAATCTCGACACCACCAGAGTTATTTTTACATCTCTTTTTTTTCTTTTCATATTGCATAAATGGCGACTGATTTTATGCTCCATGATTAATTTAGACACGGAATAATGGAAATCCAGGAGCACTCATCCGGTTCAAAGGGCCAGAGCAGATAAATAATGGATGTTTACATAACTGCAATATCAATCTCAGTAACAAATGATTTGTAGGAAGTCAGCAGAGAACGGGGAGAGCTCGGAAATGCTCCTTGGAGGCAGCAGCCTTGCACCAGGAGGGGCTTCAAGCAAAGCATTGCCTTGTGCTGCTCCTTATCCTTGGATAAATCTCAAAATCATGGAACTGGGTTGGAATGTTGGAGTCCAGGGCAGGTGGAAAACCCCTGGAACTGCCCTGGGGGCTCCCAGAGCCCGGCTGGGACCCCAGGAAAGCTTTGCCTTGGACCTCAGTCCATGGGAAAAACTTCCAACGCTCAGAGATGAGTTGAAAACAACAAAGATTTAAAATAGATAGGAGTTTAGTTTGTCACAGGGGGAAAATTTGTAGATTCGGGTTTTTAGTATGGAAGTAGATCAGAGCAAGATGGAGAATTTTAGGCATTTTCTCTTCTTCTTCTTCTTCTTCTTCTTCTTCTTCTTCTTCTTCTTCTTCTTCTTCTTCTTCTTCTTCTTCCTCTTCTTCTTCGTCTGCTCCACCTCCTGCTGTGACAGTGGCACAGAGACATTGGTAGAATAGAATCAAGGTAGAAATTGCATATTTAGAATAAGTGACAGCAATTAGCACAAAACCGTAAATACAGTACATTTTTAGAGTTAATTGGATTAGAAATCTTTAAAATAACCTTGGACCCTCTGTCTGTGTTCCTGTAGCTGCATTTCTTTATTGCGCTGAGGCTGCTGTGAGGCCTTGAGATCAGAAATAGAATAAACACCTTGGCAGAGCGAGCCACAGGTTCCATCTCATCTTTTAAACCCTGGCACGGGACTCTGAGAGACAGAAAACCCCGAATTAAAGGAATGTCAAAGTAAAAATCCCGTCATTGGAGGAGACCTTAAAGCTTATCCCAATCCATCCCTGCCATGGCAGGGTCACCTCCCACTATCCCAGGCTGCTCCCAGCCCTGTCCAGCCCAGCCTCGGACACTTCCAGGGATCCAGGGGCAGCCACAGCTGCTCTGGGCACCCTGTGCCAGGGCCTGCCCACCCTCCCAGCCAGGAATTCCTTCCTAATATTCAAATCAAACCTGCTCTTACACTTCAAACCCTCATTTTACAACGGGAAGCTTTTGCAAATTCCTTTTATGGGAACTGGGTATTTGTCAAACACCACTGAATTGCCATTTCAGCTTTCCTTTTGCCATTTCAGCTTTCCTGCATCTTGGAGATGTTCCCAGAGAACATCCTGCACTTTCTTAGCTGGAGTAGAAGACTGGGGCTGGAACAAGAGGTGAAAAAGCAGCTGCATTGTCCTACAGAGCTGGGATGGAATCTGCTCTTCATTCACCACCTGCTCCAAAGTCTTCCTCACGGATCCACAAATCCATGGGTTTTTTTGTTTTTTTTTTTTTTAACCTGTGCACACCCAGAGAGATCATCCCATTCCACCTCCTTCCATGGGCAGGGACACTTCCACTGTCCCAGGCTGCTCCAAGCCCTGTCCAGCCTGGCCTTGGGCACTTCCAGGGATCCAGGGGCAGCCACAGCTGCTCCAGGGAATCTTTAGATCCGAACAAGAAACACCTCTCAGCAGAGGTCCTTTCCAGCCCAAACCATTCCACGATTCCGTGACTGAATTATCCAGGCCCTGATATCACTGACCTGCTGAGGAACACACTGTACACCATTTATTTGAACCAGAGTAGAAACCACTCTGACTTCCCTCTTGCCTCCAAAGTTGGGAGTTCTGCAATTCTTTTTCAGGAAACCAAAATCTGCTGAAACCCCGTGGTGTTTGCATATTTTAATACAGCTGAGCGAGGCGGTTCTGGACGCTTGCTGATGTGAAATGTCAGGGTAGGTGGTTATATAAACGTTATTTTTAGATGTGATTAAAAAAAAAACCCCACATTCCTTTAATGCTAACACGTTTTTTCCCCCTGCCAGCTTGCTGGAATGACCAGGCTGTTTAGGTATTCCAAGACGGGATTGCATTTTTGCTGGTGGCATAACAATTGAGGCAGCCTAATCGTGCATATGTTAATGGTTTGTTTTAAGAGAGAGCCTCACGGGGCTCCGAGGCTGCTCTGCAATAATTGGGCTTTGCCCTGCACAGACCTTTCCTTATAAAACTCTTTTATTACCTGCACAGCAATCGAGGACTAATGGGTTTTGTCCTGCTCTGCTGTGGGCACCGAGTCACGTCGCCGCTTCTCCTGCTGGCAGAGAAAATATCTAATTTGGGATGTTTTATCCCGCTTTAAACCCACCTCTGGGTGATAAAAGAGGATAATAAATCGAAATCTGGTGGGTGGACGGAGCTGGTTGTAATCTCGTGCGGGGAAGTGGAGGGGCAGCTCCTGGAATCCTGCGGGACGAGGAGGGTTGGAGCCATGTGAAGCTCCTGAGACTCTACGAGGCCAAGTGCCTGTCCCGCACAGGGATCAGGGAATGCCGGCACGGATCCAGGCTGCGTGGGGAAGGGGTGGAGAGCGGCCCTGAGGAGAAGGACCTGGAGGAAAACCTGGATGTGCCCCGACCATGTGGGACCCAGAACCCGCTGCGACCTGGGATGATCCCACAGCTCGAGCAGCAGGGAAGGGATTGGGATTCTGGGATTCTGCCCCTGTGCTCAGGTGAGACCCCACCTGCAGAGCTGCCCAGCACAGGAGGGACCTGGAGCTGCTGGAGAGAGCCCAGAGGAGTCCATGGAGCTGCTCCAGGGCTGGAGCCCCTCTGGAGCCGGGCTGGGAGAGCTGGGAATGTTCCCCTGGAGAAGGGAAGGCTCCAGGGAGAGCTCCGAGCCTGGAGGGGCTCCAGGAGAGCTGGAGAGGGATGGGGACAAGGCAGGGAGGGACAGGACACAGGGAATGGCTCCCACTGCCAGGGGCAGGGATGGGTGGGAGGTTGGGAATGGTGGTGGGGCCCTGGCACGGAGAAGCTGCTGGAATGAGTCCTGAGGGGGCCACGGAGATGCTCCAAGGACTGGAGATTCTCTCCCTCTGGGGACAAAACACGGAGCAGCCAGACCAAGCCACAGCAGACTTTCTGTGTCCACTAGGACCGGGATAATTGCAGATTCATTCCCTGTGGAATTAACAGACAGGTTTGGAATTTGCTCCGTGTTGCAACCCTCTGGTATCCCAATATTTCACATTTCCTTGGTGCGTCCCTCCCCGCAGGGAGGCTGATAAATGCCTATTTCTAGTTTTCTCTTTCTCTGCTTAATTTTAAGAATTTCTGTGGTCGCTGGACAGGACAATAAATTGGGATGTTGTTAAATAACTTAATGAGGTGTCAGGAGCCCGGAAATATTCCCATGGCAGCCAGGCCTTTTAGCAATGGAACACTGATTCCCCCACACACCAGACATATTTCTCCTATTTTAACAGTTATTTAGGGGGAAATGGTGAGTGGTTTCTGAGTCCATAATCCATCCTCAGCAGCTTAAGTTAATATTTAAAAATCTTTATGAGATTAGGATATTAATTTCTCCACGCTGCTGGTTGTGGGTTTGCGATGCTCTCTGTGTACTGAGCTGTGATCCACATCCACAGGGTCATTTTAAGTGGGGAAAAAAAAGAAGGAGATAAAGGGATTTGCTGGTTTTGCGTGCTCATGAAGAATAAGGAGGGTGTTAATTGGGACGCTTAATTAGTGGGGATATTTGTAGGATGCGCCTGACTGGCTCCACACAGAGTGGTCACAGATCACCCGGGGAATCCAAACCTTCTCCCAGCAGGTGAGTGCACTCTTCCAGGATGTGGAATCATCCCTGTGATCCAAACCAGAGCCTGTGGGAAGCAGGGAGCACAAATTTAAGCCGAGGACTCTCCGAGACATCTGCCTGAGCGCTGCACACAGGGATAAAAGCAGGAGGGGATTGGGCCTTGGGATCGCTCAGTCTTTCCCCTGGAAGACACAAGGAAATATTTACCAGAGGCTTTGGAATTGTTTCTGGTCTCATCCAAAGGCAGGATTTAAAAATTAAGTGAAATTCCTGTCTGGGCTGGATAAAATAAAGCAAGTCTGGAGGGGCTGGTCTGGGATTTCAGGTGAATGAGGCTTTAAGGGAATTAATTCCTGAAGTGAGAGTTCCATCTTTATGCTTTTATGTGCTGGGATATTATCTCAGGGAAATACAAGGGACTTGCGCTTCTGAAGTGTTTCGAGCTCCCGGGGCTGCGCTGGCACAAAGTTTATCCCTGCTGCTGCCATCCCTTGGGGCTGGGACGGAATAACGATAATGACCATCAAGCTGTTAATGAAAATAAGAGCAATCAAGGCAAATTCATGGAAAAAGGGAACAAACAACACCTTCAGCTCATGACTAAACTGTGAGGATGCTGCAAGCTCCCAGTCCAGCTGTGCAGCAGAAATACGGCAGCTCCCACGCCTCTGGAATTGTTTGGGAAGTTATTTCTGCTCCTCCTGCCCTGGAAACATCCCTGGCCAAGCAGGCCGGCCCTGGGTGGAAGGGAGGCTTTGACAGCGACTCCCTCCAGCTGACACATCCCTTTGCCATCCCAGAAGGTTTGGGAAGTGTCCCTAAATCCCAGCTGGAGGGATGAGTGTATTTAGAGTTGACACAACGTGCTCTGTGTTTGCCTCGGCTGAGCCAGCTGGGATAGGAGGGAGATGCTCTCCAAGGCAGGGCTTTACTTTGGGGCTTTTCCTGCTGTTAATTCCAAGCCTGTGCTCATCCGGGAGCAAAATTTGTCTCTGTCTAATTAGAGAGAAGACAAGGTACCAGCCATGCTTGGGAAAATTAATCTGCCGTGCCGACAAGAGCAAGGACTTGGCCGTTATTGCGGAAAAAATAATTTCAGCTCTGCGCTTAAAGCCCGGCAAGGAAGGCAGGAATTCTAATGGGAATTTTCAGAGGGGTGGGAAAGCTTCAGGTGACAGGAAAGGGATGCACAGAGGAACTGTTTGAAAAGGGACACGGGAAGGATTCGGAAAGTGGAGGGACACAATTGCAGAGCTTGGGAAGCGCCTCGACAAAAGGGTGTGGAACACGGGGTGGCACAAATCAGCTGGGAGGAGAGTGGAGCGAATCACGGAGAAAGGAAGGAAAAATAAAAGGGGATGGCAGCCCCCAGAGGAGATTTGAAATCGAGCTGAGAGGAGAACAGGCAGCTGCTCCGGGGGGAAATCTCGGCCTCTCATTTTCCCGTTTTTCTCCCCATCAATAAACACAAACGACGCCCATCATGGGTGTCCCTGGGGTTCCTGGGGAGATGCCAGGAGCTGCTTTGCAGGGAAAGTGCTCCAACCCTTCAGAAATAGGTGGAGAAGGAAGGCAGGACTGACCAAAGAGGAGTCCTCCCTCCCCTGGTGCCCCAGGTGACATTCTCCTCCCTCCCTGGGCTTGAAGATCAGGCTCAGGCACTGATTTTCTGACAGCTCTGGAGCACCTCTGCCTGCCTGTGCAACACCAGCGAGCTCTCCCCACCTTTCCCGTTATTCCCCTTTTCTCTGCCAGCTTTTCTCATGGCCTGGAAAACGAGGCAGCCTCGCACTCCTTCAAACCAAGCATTATTGGAGCCCCTGCAAACAGAAACCTTCTGGCTCTGGCTGGGCTCTTGCAAAACCAGTGGGAGGCTGGGAACCTCCCAGCTCTGGAGTGCTCGTAAAACGTTTGAAAAGGAGAATTACAGGGGGGGAAAAAAAAATAAAAAGTCCTGGATGTACTGAAATAGCCACCCACAGCCTCCCTGAGCACAATAACGGGATGCACTAAGGCATTCCCCAGACAGTTGGGCGAGGATAACTTGGAGATAAGGGGAAATGATTCAATCACCTGGTTTGGGTTCTTTTTTTTTTTTTTTTTCTCATCCCGGCCAAAACAAAGACTGGGGAATAATGGTTTCTCCAAATGATCCAAAAAGGATCAAGGGAAATGGGCAGGGTGACCTGAAGTCCATCATTTCCTCCAGGATGAATCACAGCCCGAACACAGCAAGGCTGGAATATTCGGGAGAGGTTCTGCCAGCCAAGGAGGCAAATCCCAGTCGTGAATTCCTCATATTTGGATACTTCCAACTATTTTCCGGCCTTCCATACACAAATAACAGCAATTCCCGCAGCTCTCTGTTGCTCCCTGCCTCACGCTGGGCTGGATCATCATTAAAGCATCTTTTGTTTTTCGCCCGCCAATGCCGCAGGCCTGGGCTGGGATTTGCCAAGGGCTAAACGGGACAGATAAGAGCAACTGAAATAATTGGGATTTAATTCCCAAAAGCAACGAAGTACCTCGTAAAGAGCAGCGCTTCACAGGATTTTCCCACCTGGGAACAAGACAAGAGGGACATCGAGAGGCTGGAGCCTGTCCAGGGAAGGGAACAATAGAGCTGGGAAAGGGCTGGAGAATTCCTGAGGAGCTGGGAAGGGGCTGGAGAATTCCTGAGGAGCTGGGAAGGGGCTGGAGAATTCCTGAGGGAGCTGGGAAGGGGCT
>WBMY01000687.1:113597-140113 GCA_013397315.1 Donacobius atricapilla | reverse complement strand
GCTCATTAGAACACAAAATTCCTTAAAAGAAATTTGGCCAGATATGTTCTGACCCTTTTTTTCATCCTTCAGTTTGGCAATTAAAATGAGGTTGAATTAAGTCTTTTGACTTGCTTTTGGGTTTTTGCTCTTACGGCTATGACTCTTGGACTTCTGCCTATTTTCACGTGATTTTTTTTTTTTTTTCCCCATCCAGCTACCTACAGACCTGGTCTGCTTAACTTCCAAGTTTAGAGGAGGTCAGGTGCTTTCAGCCCAGTATAGCAAAAGTGCATAAAATAGAGCACTGTTTTGTAACCCTGACTTGATATTTCAGAGGAGGAAATTAATATTATTGAGGAAGGCAATATTTACTTTTAATTTTTTTTTTCCCCGTGAATAGGAGAATTGTTGAGTTACTGAGCTTGTGCATTTGTCTTGGGAGAAGTGTGTATGTGTGAGGTGGTTGGATATAGATAAAAATCTGTAAATATTTGTATGCATATGTGGTGCACACTTCAGACAGAGAAATATATTTCAACTATATCTAAAGGCTTTTTCTAATGAAACATTGCCTTTGCTGGAATTAATTCTGAATTTTTGTTTCTCTTTGCTCATTCTTTTTAGTTGTATTTTTAAACCATAACAAGTTGATTTATTTAATTAAATATAAATTATATATGATATATGATATATGATATATGATATATGATATATGATATATGATATATAATATATGTTTATATTTATGCGTCTCATATTTATAATTTTTAAAATATTTTATTTTTTACATTTTCCCTTTTCGATTCTGTATTCAAGGCTGCTCCTCCCAGTTTTATTTCCCTGTCCCTGGCAGAGGAAGAGCCCGAAGGTGCCGGAGGGGCGGGAATTCCATGGGATCCTCTCCGCCCCTGCCGCATTTTCCGTCCCTGTTTGTCACCTCTTGTCGCACCCTCCCCACTCCCTTATTCATGAGCCAAAAAGGGATGAAAATATTCCCAAAACTCCTCAGGCTGCCTGGAATTCTCTGCATGGATCCGCAGGGGAATCTTTGAACGCCTCCAGCGGGAGGTGGTGGCTGCCCAAATCCCTCCTAATTCCCAAAGAGCTCTTGGAAAAAAACACAGCCCGGAATATTCACTGTGGAACGTAAAAAAAAATAATAAAAAAGTAGATTTTCACGGGGCGTGGGATTTGAGGCTTTGGACCAGGAGTTTTTATTCCCAGCCGTCTCCAAAGGGAAGGAGAGCTGAGCCAGGAAAATCGGGATTTCCCAGCTCTGGAGCTGCCGCCCCACGCGTTTGTTGTACCTGGGGGTTTTGGGATGCCTTTTCCTCCTCTCCATCCCACCTCTTATCCCGGTTTTGGGGTCTACCAGGAACAGGAGGCTCCAAATCCCAACCAAATCCCACATTCCCGCCGCTTTTGGGAGGACGCGGAGCACGCCACGGAGCAGAGCTGGTGCAGATTCCAGTCCTTGGCGTCGCTGTTGGGGGTTTGGATCCCAGGGTCTGGATCAGGAGTTTTTATTCCCCCCCAAAGGGGATCCTTGGCAGCTCTGCCCCTCCTTGTCCCCCTGAGCACAGCCAGACCTCTCATCCCACCCCTCTCCAAAGGGAAGGAGAGCTGAGCCGGGAAAATCGGGATATCCCACCCTTGGAGCTGCTGGGCCCTCCAGCCCCTCAATCTCTTCCATCCCCACAGCCATTTCCATTCTCGACATTCCTCCTCTCCCGGTGCTTTTCCCGCTGTCGCTCTGGGGGGGATCACGGGGTTTCCAGAGCTGGGATCATCGTGGTTTGAAAGGCACAGGCTTCGAAACTGGAAGCTCCAGCTCAGCTGTCGGGACACGAAAAAGCAGAAATCCCACTCCTTTCTAAACCCAGGGACCTGCGTTCCCTGCTCTCCCTTTGGAACCCCTCACGGCCGGGTTTGAGGGGCTGCTTTCGCAATTCCCGTTTGTTCACGCGTGTTCTGCAAAGGGGATTTTGATTGGCTCCCCTTAATTAGCCCTGCTAATGAAGCTGAGAGGAGCACAGTGGGCTTCGCCTTCTAGTGCAGCCCCCCGGGGTTGGTTCTTCCAGCCCAGCCCCGGGGGGAGACAGAGGGATGGGGGAAAACTCCCCCTGAGCCACGGAGAACTTTGATGTCTGGGGCAGGGAAAACACGGAGAGGTCGTCTGGGACCCACTGAGGAGGATTTGGTGCCAAATTCAGGGAATCTTGGAATGGTTTGGGTCGGAAGAGACCTTAAAGCCCGTCCAGTTCCATGGCAGGGACACCTCCCGCTGTCTCAGGCTGCTCCAACCTGGCCTTGGGCACTGCCAGGGATCCAGGGGCAGCCACAGCAAATCTGGGAATTCCAGCCTAGCCAGGAATTCCCAATTCCCAATCTCCCACCCATCGCTGCCCCTGGCAGTGGGAGCCATTCCCTGTGTCCTGTCCCTCCCTGCCTCGTCCCCATCCCTCTCCAGCTCTCCTGGAGCCCCTCCAGGCCCTGCCAGGGGCTCGGAGCTCTCCCTGGAGCCTTCCCTTCTCCAGGGGAACATTCCCAGCTCTCCAGAGCATCAGAACATCTCCGTGGCCTCCTCTGGACTCGCTCCAGGAGCTCCATGTCCTTATTTTGGGGTTTCCAGAGCTGGAGGCAGCTCTGCAGGTGGAGTCCGAGGAGAATCTTCCTTCTTTTCCTCTGATCTGATCTGCTGCTGTGGAAAAAAAAAAAACAAACATGAGAAAAAGAAATGATTTTGCACCGACACATCCCTCAATTCTTTTCCCGGACTCAAAGAATCATCAGGAGATCCACAGCTCCTAAAACTCAGCTTTTGGGGTGCTGCCACAGGAAAAGGAGGGAACGGTCTCAGGAGCCTCGGAGGCAATTATCATTCCAATTCCTTGGTGTTGATCTGATCTGCTCCCAGCTGCCCGTGGGAACACGGGAATCCTGGGCAGCTTCCCACCCCCCTGTCCCTCAGTTATCCCAGCGGGATCGGAGCAGGGCGGGTGGCAGCACCTCAGGTTTTTCTGGTCCGACTCGACGGATCCCGGGTTTATCAGGGCTCTTCTCCTGCAGGCGCCACATCAAACCCTCTGCTCCTCCTCCCGAGGATGGAGTCGCCCAGGCCTGGGCTGAGGCGGCTCCTTGGTTGCCCGGCTGGCCACCAAAGCAGGGCTGTGGCCTTTGGAACTTCGCTGCTGGGGTGGTTGGAGCGCAGATCCCGGAGGGTTCCTCCGGTCGCCGCCGTGAGAAATTCGCCCCGGCCTCGCGTCTGGCCCTCAAATACCTGCAGAGATGTTCTCAGGAGTTACTGCGCTGAGATTTTGGTGGGTTAAATGCACCAAGTTCCTGGAATCTCTGCTGCACCGGGACAGCTCGTTTTTTCTGGGTCGGAGCTGTGTCCAGCCCCTCAGGTTGGCGAGATCCTTGTGCATCTCCTGGGATCTCTCTCTCTCCATCGTTTTGAACCGATTTCCTCTTCCCGCACAGCTCAGATCTTCCCTGTGAGATCCTGAGGGCTTTATTTCAATCCTCAAGATTCCAAATTCTCCGTGTTTCCCCCTCAGTTGGTGCCATCAGCAGATTGGATCAGGAAATTTCACCAGCAAAACCCCTCCGCACACTTTGTTCTCTTTTTACGGTCATCAGTGAAAATATCAAACGCAGTTTTCCACGTGGATCTGGAAGGAATTGGCTCCTCTGGTTGTCCCCTGCCCTTGCTCAATTTCTCACCTGCATTTGCCATCCCTTCCTTGTCCCTGTGGTCTCCTTTTCCTGCTCTCCAGACAGATCCAGTCTCCTGCATTCCCTTTCCTTAACAATCTCGTTTTCTTCCAAAGCCAGGCCCAATTATCCTTCGTTTCACCTTTGCCCCACTTTTCCATCATTTCCCATTTACCAGCTCCTTCTCTCATCCATTTTCTTAAATAAAATTGATTTAATCAGCCTTTAATTACCCAATCACCATTTGTAAGTGCCAGGGTTAATTTTGATGTTATTCCCTACTAAAATGTGGAGCAGGCCTTGGAGCAGGGATCAAATTCCCTGTAATTCCCCCCTCCCAAATCACCAAGATAAACCACCGAGAGCCACTCACTTCTGCCCTTCCACGTAATACATCTGTGCTTTCTTAAAGCTTTATTGCCATTAGGAGGCGATCAATTAGTGGGAATAACTCGGGGAGCTTCATTAATTTCCTTCCTGGGTGCGGATGAAAAAGGTGACCTGGATAAAGGCAGCGTTTTCCTGGATGTACCCACCAATCCTTGGAGATTGGATGTCTTTTCTCCTCTCACAGAGCTGCATTTCCCCCTGCATCTTCCCCCTTTCCTTGGGGAAAAACGCGGCAGGGGCTGCAAACCCTCAGGAACGACGGGCTTCACCTCTGGAATGGGGAATCAAATGGAAGGAAAAACGGGATGGAAGCATTGCCCTGATCCTGATGGGATGGAAACATTGTCCTGATGCCCACGGCTCCTATTCTGAATCCAGGGTGGTGCTGCTGGTTGGAACACGGGGAAGGAGCCCGGGATTTCTGATGGATCACGAGCAGCACTGGATTCCTGTGGCGTCGAGATGTCCTGAAAACCCTCAGGAATGAGGGGCTTCACCTCTGGAATGGGGAATCAAATGGAAGGAAAAATGGGATGGAAACATTTGGAAGGAAAAATGAGATGGAGATATTGTCCTGCTGTCCACAGCTTGGGCACTGAATCCAGGGTGGTGCTGCTGGTTGGAACACGGGGAAGGAGCCCGGGATTTCTGATGGATCACGAGCAGCACTGGATTCCTGTGGCGTCGAGATGTCCTGAAAACCCTCAGGAATGAGGGGCTTCACCTCTGGAATGGGGAATCAAATGGAAGGAAAAATGGGATGGAAACATTGTCCTGCTGTCCAAAGTTTGGGCTCTGAATGCAGGGTGGTGCTGCTGGTTGGAACACGGGGAAGGAGCCCGGGATTTCTGATGGATCACGAGCAGCACCGGATTCCTGCAGCCTTGGGAGGTGACACCAGTCAGATGTCCCAGGCCACGTGCCTGGCGCTGAAACCTTGGCTTGGGGGCCGTTGTCCCCCTTTGCAGAGCTCTTCCCATGTGGAACTCCCGGTTCTGGGAGGTAGAAAACCCAGGGATTTCACAGCAGGCCATTCCCAAGGGATTAACAAGCAGAATTGGCATTCCTGGGTGGTTTGGACAAGTCCTGAATCCTCCACACGGTCCCCAAAGCGAACCCAAATGCTGCTGGATTCCCTGCCCAGCTCCAATTCCCCAGGGAAAAGGAAATCATTCCCTCAGGTCGCCGCAGGAGCAGGTTGACCCCTGGCCGTGTCCTGCTCCACAGATCCTGCTGCTCAAGCTGCAGGATGACATTTTGGGCAGGGAGCTGGATGAAGTAGGTCAGGTGTGTATTTTAGGACACGGCTCCCGCAGAACGGAGTTATTTTAGAAAGTGGAATTACGGGTCAGGGAAGTGGAGACGCACAGAAGATGGAAAGGAGCTGGGTTTTTCATCCCTGCCCCTAAAAGACCTCAGTGCAGTGAACAGCGCTGGCACTTTCACCTTCATCAGTGCCAGCCCACCGCGGGCTCCTTTCCTGGACTCCACAGGAGTTTGGCTGGGAAGGAATTTGGGATAATCTGGGAGGGGATAGCAGAGGGAGCAGGACCCAAACCCCCACCCCAGCACAGGGACACCCCCCATCCCATCCTGGGGCTCACGGAGCTGCAAACGCAGGGAATTTGCCGCTGCTGCAGTCGGAAGCAGCTCCAGGATGGAGCCAGCTGGAGTCTGGAGCAATCCCAAACTCACCTTTAGTCACGGCGGTGCTGGGAATGCTTCTGCAGAGCTCCAGGACGTGCATCCAGGTGTCCCTGGCACCAGAAACACCCAGAGGCGGCCAGGAACCACAGCCTGTGTCCCATTCCCAGATTCCTGAGGAAACACGGGATAAATGACCCAAGGTGACACAGTGGGTGGCCGGCCTCGGGGAGGCTCAGCACCCACGGAAATGACTAAATAAAATAAAACATCATAAAAATGCCGCATTCCCTCAGCTGCAGGGGAGCAGGGGGATGCCTCTCCCCCTTCAGGAGCATCCTCTTCCCAGCAGGAATTTGCTGGGCCAGCGGAGGAAGCAGGTTTGCCAGGCAGCGCGCCCAGAGCCAGGGCAGCTCCCCGGCTCCGTGGCACTTGTGGCAGCTCTGCTCCAGCCTGGAAAGCATTTGGAAGTGGTTCGGAGCACATTGTTGAGATGTTTTCTCACATCCGTCACCGGCAGAGGCCTTTGCTGGGAGTAGGAGGCTCCAAGTGCAGGTTTTCCATGTTCGCATCCCTGTTCGCCGCAGCCTGAGCGGGGTTCCCTCACCAAAACCCCCTCCCCATCCCAAAGGAGCCTGAGTGCCCAGCCCTCTGTGCCCCACCTCTCCTGGCTACCCGTGGAATAGCTCTCATCCCAGAGCAGATGTACGGGCAGAAATGTACATTTTGTGCGACACTTAGCTCATCTTTAACCGAGTTTCCAGCGCAAAAAAGCTCTGTCAGCACTTCCCCCCTTACATTTCATGAGCACACCCTGCCTGAAGTCACCAATTCTCATTTTCTGCCTGTGTTTTCCTCCCAGTTGTTTTCCTTCTCCTCGTGTGGGGCTGTCCTGGCCAAGGGGCCTGACAGAGATGTCCCCTGAATGTCCTGTAATTATGTTTTAATAGCTGTTAAAAACTACTTACAGGAAAAAAAGAGGCACTTAGTGCATTCAGAAAAAGGCAAAGCCATCAATTATTGATCCCGTGGTGATGCTGCAGTACAGGGACCCCATCCCTGTCCCCATCCCTTTCCTGGGGGGAAATCTTCAGCTTGGGCCACATGAAGTGCTTGCTAAATATCCTGAAACCATAAAAAAAAGTCCCTCTGGAGCACAAAATATTTATGTTTTATGAGTTCATCCTAAAGCTGAGGTGGTGAAGATACCGAAGGCATGAATAATCCAGTGGTGGCTGCAAAAAACACCCCGGGCCGCAGGGAAGGGCAAGGGCAGAGGCTTGGAAAGACATTTTCCTTCTCCACCTCGTGTTATTTAAGGAGGGCACTCAGGGCAGAGCACTCGGATTTGCTCTGTGCTCAGGAAATTCGGTTTGAATTGAATTTCAGCTCAAAGATGGACTGAAATCAGCTGGCGGCCCGCGGAGCGGCACAGGGCACACTCCTACAGTCCTGCAAGGAGGAAAATAAAGCAGTCAGATCATTTCCTACCCCCAAAAAATGTGGGAGCGAGGAAGCAGCAGGTCCCTGCTGCCTGGGGCCGCGATGGTGAGGAGCGCTGGGGGCAGGGGAGCGCTGGAAATGGGGATTTGGGAATTCAGGAGTTAAATCACCTCAATTCTATCCCCTCAACGAGCAGGGGAAGAAGTTGTGACCCTTCCCGGGTGTCCCCAAGCCAGCTCTGAGCGCAGGCTCCCCTGCTCAGTGATGAGAGGAAGGTGATAACGGGGCAGCGGGTGAGCAGAGCGCTGCGGCTGCCCCAGGCCGGAGGCACCCACAGGAATATGGAGGTGCAGCATTCCCCAGAGCTGCTTTATCCTGGAAAATCCTTGTCCCGGGGGCTGCAGAGGAGGCCCAGGGTGGCAGCAGGGACAGTCCCCCACCCACGGCTGTCCCCAGGCCATGCCCTCCCACCCTCTCCGCTCCCCCTGCCCAGCCTCAGCTCTCCTTCCAAGGGTGCTCACGCCACACTGGGATATTTGATTGCTTGGATAATTCCGTTTATAAACCTATTGCCGGGGCTGGTAACACTCAGCTCCTCGTGCTGTGCATCTCACCCAAACTGACTGAGTCCCCAGGCGGGGATGAAACCAAAAATTCCTCTGGGGACGCGGCTCTGCAGACAAACACGCGGCTAAAAATATCCCTGTGCAGCTTTCCTCCTCCTCAGACACACACAGCTACAACTCCTCAGGGTAACCAGACACATTTTTGAACTATCAGCATGCAGGGAGTGGTTCCTGACCAGGAAAAAAATAAAAACCCTGAATAAATATTGGTTTTGCGCTGCTGAATTTGAATAGAAAGGTGAGGCGAACAAAAAGAGCAGCTTCAGGGAGCTGTGGGTGGGGTGTGAACACGCTGGGGTCCCCTCATCCCGTGGATTTTGGCAGCTCTTCCTTCGTGCCTTGGGCATGGGGCAGCCCCCAGGAGCTCCGGGTTTTCCTCCTCCCACATTATCCCCTGTGGATTTACACCAGAGCATGAGTGGGATCTGACTCTGACAGATAAAAGGGGTTTTTTTTCCACTTTATTCCCTGAAATGTGCTAAGATCTGGCTGGTTTTCCCTTTTTTTTTCCTCTTTTTAGCACCCAGACGTGATCCTGAGGAAAGCTGAGACGTGTGGGAGCCCGGAGCCTCTGGCTGGCGTGGGGAGGGCTGAACAAATCCAACATTTTGTGTTTCCAGAGCCTTCCCCAGCCCTTCAGAGCAGCGACCTCCACCCAGCCAACAATCCCACGTGGTGGATATTCCGCTAAAAATGTCACTTTGGGACAAACCGCGGCCCTGTGGTTTCACCAGACCGCTTTTGCTGCGTGCAGAGCAGAGGAAAGGCGACGTTTGCACACCCAAGGAGCTCAAAGTTCATCATTTTCGCTGGAATTCTGCAGTTTTTCCACGCAGACCTCCCGTCCCCGGGTTGCTCCTGGAGCATTACGAAAGCTGGCCCGGAGCCTGCAGATTTCCGCTCGGTGTTAATGAGCTGTTCCAAGAAAAAAGAGGCTACCGAGGGTTTCCTGACAAACTCTGGGAAATTTTCACACCCAGGGCGTGGGGAAGAGCCAGGGCTGCGCTGCCCACCCCGGGACATGGCCAGGAACGGGACACTGCCCCCTGCCCAGTCCCTCAGGGCTGGCCCAGCTGCCATCCAGGAGGAATTTTTTTTTTTTTCCCCAACTCTAAGAGAAAGAAGAAAAGATTCAGGATGTCACAAAAGCCCCGAAACCTCAGGGATGCTGTGGCTGACTCCAGGTGCGTTCCCAGCTCTCTGGATTTTTGGGAGGGCACCAGGAATGTCCTTAATTCCGATGATGTTTTGAAAGCACTCATCCCTGGCTCCAGCACTTTCCCAACAATTCACATTTAACACCAAGGAATTGCTCTGTGTCTGTGTGGGAGACAACAGGATGAGGAGGGGCATCAGCTGGGTAGATGCTTCATTTTTGTCTTGATTATTAATTATGGATTATATTATTGAGTAGAATTACTCCAGATTGTAGCGCTCATCTCTCCAGGACAGGTGGGTTGGGAATTGTGCTGAGGAATGACATCCTTGCCCCTGGATTTGAGGATTTGAGTGATCCACTCCAAGGATTCCTCATCCCCCAGGAGCATCCCAGTCCCTGGATCTGAGGATTTGAGTGATCCACACCAAGGATTCTGNTCCAAGGTTTCTTCATCCCCCAGGAGCATCCTTGCCCCTGGATTTGAGGATTTGAGTGATCCACTCCATGGATTCCTCATCCCCCAGGAGCATCCCTGTCCCTGGCAGCCCCCATCCATGAAAAACCCCCGAGAGGGAGCCAGGATAAAGCTGAGCTTTGCAGAGTTGGTAGCACACAGGAGGAAGCGGCAATGTTTACCAGCTGGTAGGCGAGGATGGGATTCTTTCCAGGGAAAAATAAAATTAAAAAAAAAACAACCCAGGAGGAAGGTGAAGCACGAGTTCGTGCCAGGTACTCAGTCACGAGCACTTCCTGCCTGGTGACATTCCTGCTGCAGGAACTGCCTTTGGGAACTGTCTGGGCTTAAAAAAGAAAAAAAAAAAAATAACATCACTTGAGTATCCCCCACCTTTCGTTTTCTCTTCCTGCCTCGTGTAACCATAGCAAAGGATCCTGGCTTGCCTGGGAGGTGGAGAATTCCTGCCGTGCTCCTGTTACCCACTGCAGCTTGGGAGCCTCGGCTGGGCAAACCTCAGGCTCTGCTCCTGGGCAGAGCAGGGGCCACGCTTGGCCGTGCCCGGGGAATGATTCCTGCTCCTGCGTGCAGCTCATGGATGGGAGAAGGGGAACTGCAGGGAGAGCCCACGCAGGCAGCTGGCAGAACTCGAGCTTACTATGAGAGCAGCATATGCTGAGCTGAGTTACGAGACCTCCAAATCACTACAAGCGCTTAAAATACTCCGGGATTTAATTACAAGCCTGCCTGCGCTTTAAATGAGTGAACGTGAAAGGCAGGCTCGGGCTGTGACAAGGGAAACCTTCTTTCATGCGCAGGCAAAAGGCTGGGAGGGAAAATCCTGGTGGGACGGAGGGCTGGGATGTGTGGAGGCACGCTGGGGGCAGCCAGGATGTCACCAGGGGTGGGTGACACTGGCTGTGCCCTGTGGCAGGGGCTGCTGAGCCCAACAGGGAGCGGTCACACTGAGGGAGGGGGAAATCATGGGATTTACACCAGGCTGGTTTGGGTTGGAATCTTACAGCCCATCCTATTTTACCCCGTGACGTGGCAGGGAGACCTTCATTATCCCAGGGGGGTCCAAGCCGCATCCGGCCTGGCCTGGGACACTTCCAGGGATCCAGGGACAGCCACAGCCTTTCCAAGTCCTCACCATCCTCACAGGGAACAATTTTTTTCCTAATTATAACCCACTCTCTTCCAGTCCTAAGCCATTCCCCCTCGTCCTGTCACCCCATACTCTTGTAAATCTAAGTTATCAAAGAAATTGTGTTGAACCCCTTCAAAAATGCTTTTATTCCTGAAAAAACTTCCGCGTACTGAACAAGTCACCCCTTTGCTCTGTCACCTGCACTGATCTCCCCATAAGGGACGAAGGTTCACCCCTGGCTAAACCGGATTTAAATCTTCCTCCAGGATGAAAGCCTGGGGTGTTGTGCCTCCAAAAATGAAGGCGCACTTAAAACAATGGGGGTATTAACTTAATGACAGGAAATTTAGGGATGGCAATTAAAGCCCTGGAAGGATCCCCATGTCCTGGATAGGGAAGGCTACTCATTCCCCAAGGTTTCCTGGCAGGCGTCCCACTGGGAATCAGCATTGCAGCAATTGGGATACGAGATGTGGAACTGTCGGAGTCCAGGGCAGGTGGAAAACCCCTGGAACTGCCCTGGGGGCTCCCAGACCCTGGCTGGGACCCCCCAGGAAAGCCTTGCCTTGGACCTCAGCCCATGGGAAAAACTTCCAACGCTTATAGAAGAATTAAAAAATAACAAACATCTAAAATAGAGTTAGTTTAGTTTGTCACAGGGGGAAAATTTGTGGTTTTGGGTATTTAGGATGGAAGTAGATCAGAGCAAGATGGAGAATTTTGGGTGGTGTCTCTTCTTCTTCTTCTTCTTCTTCTTCTTCTTCTTCTTCTTCTTCTTCTTCTTCTTCTTCTTCTTCTTCTTCTTCTTCTTCTTCTTCTTCTTCTTCTTCTTCTTCTTCTTCTTCTTCTTCTTCTTCTTCTTCTTCTTCTTCTTCTTCTTCTTCTTCTTCTTCTTCTTCTTCTTCTTCTTCTTCTTCTTCTTCTTCTTCTTCTTCTTCTTCTTCTTCTTCTTCTTCTTCTTCTTCTTCTTCTTCTTCTTCTTCTTCTTCTTCTTCTTCTTCTTCTTCTTCTTCTTCTTCTTCTTCTTCTTCTTCTTCTTCTTCTTCTTCTTCTTCTTCTTCTTCTTCTTCTTCTTCTTCTTCTTCTTCTTCTTCTTCTTCTTCTTCTTCTTCTTCTTCTTCTTCTTCTTCTTCTTCTTCTTCTTCTTCTTCTTCTTCTTCTTCTTCTTCTTCTTCTTCTTCTTCTTCTTCTTCTTCTTCTTCTTCTTCTTCTTCTTCTTCTTCTTCTTCTTCTTCTTCTTCTTCTTCTTCTTCTTCTTCTTCTTCTTCTTCTTCTTCTTCTTCTTCTTCTTCTTCTTCTTCTTCTTCTTCTTCTTCTTCTTCTTCTTCTTCTTCTTCTTCTTCTCCATCTCCTGCTGTGACGGTGGCACAGAGACATTGGTGGGATGGATTTGATGTAGAAATTGCGTGTTTAGAATAAGTGACAGTAATTGGCACAAAGCTGTAAATACAGCACGTTTTTAGAGTTAATTTGGTTAGAAATCTTTAAAAACGACCTTGGCCCCTCTGTCCGTGTTCCTGTGGCTGCTTTCCTTCAGTGCCCTGAGGCTGCTGTGAGGCCTTGGGATCAGAAATAGAATAAACACCTTTGGGGAGCGAGCCACAGGTTCCATCTCATCTTTTAAACCCTGGTACGGGACTCTGAAAAGCAGAAAACCCCGAATTAGGGTGTTGGAGGGGTGAAAAGCCCATCATGGAACTTGCAGGGATATCACACTGATTTTTAGGAGATTATTATTCCTTTAATTAACACAGAGAAATCAAACCCATCCTGTGTATTTTCCAAGCCAAGAAACAACAGTTTGGTAAAAGGCTTTGATCCACAAGCAGGGATGCAGGACTGGACTGGAAAATTGATCACCAGGAGCCAGAGCATCCTCTGGCAAAATATTCCCTAACACAGAATGAAGGTGGGAAAAGACCTCCACGATCAAGTCCAACATCAGCGGAGAGGCCAGGGTGACTCTGAGCAGGAGGCTGAGGGTTTTTAGGATGCAGAATAAAGCCAGAGCCCTCATCCCCACATCTGACAGAGGGACATTCCCTGTTCTGCCGTGACTTTCCGTCACTCAGCATTCCCAACGCTGCTTCCCTGGCAGAGACGGCGCCAGGCTGGAAATGATTTAGCTCCGAGTCATGGAGGAGGTGACAGCCAGCCCAGAAATGAGGTGAGCGGTGTCACCACGGGGACAGAGCCCGCGGTGCTGCCAGGTGACCCCGCAGTGACTCACTGGAGCTGCAAGGGATCTTCCTGCAGGAAACTTCTTCCAGGGAAAGCAGCGGCCACCGCTGGGGTTGGGTTATTTTACGACACAGCGCGTCACACACACACAAACACACGCTCACACTTTGATCAGAAGGCATGAACTAAAATTACTTTATTTAAAAGTCTGACTCCCTTCTATAGTATCTTTACAAAGGCCAGGGACTGGGGGAGAAGGTTGACACGTCTCCCCATCCCATTGGTCAAGAAAACTGTCCCTCAGCTGTCCATAGCTCTGAGAACAGGAATGAAAACTTTCCTTGAAGTTATGATAAACATTGGCCAGTGTTTACAGCCCAGAGCATGAGAAAGAACCTAAAACATGAAACTGTGAAACAGAAGAGAATGTTGAAAAAATCAGGGCGACAATTTTAAACCTGGAGAGAAGTCAGGGCTGCAGCTCCTCAGGGCTTGCCAGGGTTTTTAGCACTTAAACACTTCCAAAGCTCTCAGGACTCTCTTTGGTGTCAGGAAATTTTGGGAAGAGATGAGGAGAAATCGCAGGAGTTGGGGCTGTGTCCCTGCTTTGTCCCACCTGGACGTGGAACCTCTGGTGTCCCGAATCAAACCTGGTGGCACTGTGTGGCTGAGAAAACCCCGTGGGCAGCCAGGGCCCTGCGGCAGACACTGGGCTAGAACAGGGATTTGGGGATTTGGGGCTGGAACAGGAATTTGGGGCTGAAATAGGTATTTGGGGATGAGACAGGGATTTGGGGCTGAAAGAGGTATTTGGGGATGAAACGGGTTTGGGATTGTATCAGGAATTTGGGGATGAAACAGGGATTTGGGATTGTACCGAGGATTTGGGGATGAAGCGGGGATTTGGGGATGAAGCAGGGATTTGGGGCTGTAACAGGAATTTGGGCTGAAACAGGAATTTGGGGAAGAGACAGGGATTTGGGGCTGAAAGAGGTATTTGGGGATGAAACGGGTTTGGGATTGTATCAGGAATTTGGGGATGAAACAGGGATTTGGGGCTGTACCCCCATGTCTTGCCCATGGTCATGATTCCATGATTCTGGCCGGAGGCTGGGCTCTGGTGCTGGATGTCAGCAGCGCTTCCAAAACTCCGGACCCTTCCTAAGGAGGAGGGACTCAGCCTGACTAACAACTGCTTTAATTAAATCCAGCAATATCATTAACCCGCTGGAGCTCATCAAATTAGTGTTGCAAATGAAAACTGCATTGGCCTCATTTTCAGGAGGCTGTTCCGAGAGGGAAAACCAGCATTTTGCTCCCGAACAGGGTGTTTGGTTTGCTGATAAAACAAAACCTCTCCTTGTCCCCCGCTGGAGCTTTGGCTCCATTTAGTTCTCAACAAAATATTTGGTTTGGCCTTTCCTTGTTTCTTTTGGGGTGCCCGTAACGAAGGTATCGACACCACAGGGAGCATGTGGAGAGAGAGGGAGAAATGGAGGACTTTTAAAAAGGGCTTTGAGAGGAGGAGGAGGTGTTGGGATCCTTCCTCGAGCACATAAATCATTTGTGGAGTTCAAAATAAGCCGGCATCTGCGCAGGCTGGAGGGCTGCCAGGCGTTTCCTTATCTCAGCTTTGCTCAGGGGTGACTCAGTACAAAACTCCCGAGGTGCCCACGGGAACGTGCCCATGCCAAGGGCTCCGGGGCCGGGAGGGGGATTCCCACCTGCTGGAGAGGAAGGAAGAAGAGGGACTGGGATCCCCCCGCCAGCACCCTGGCTCTCAGCCCAGGCCACTTTCCTCGCTGCGCTTGGGGGAGAGGCTCTTGAATAAATAGTTTTGTACAAAGGTCTGGCGTCCTGCTGGCACAGGGACAGGGGATGTCCCTCTGCCCAGGCTTGTCACAGCTGACTGGAAACTCGGCTTTTCCTGGGGAAAAATCTCCTTTTATCCATGACTCATCCCCAAGCCCTTGGATTGAGACCCCCTGTGAGCAGCATGGATTTAAATCTTCCCCCAGGTTGAAAGCCTGGGGTATTGTGCCTGCAAAAAAATGAAGATGAAGGGATGTGGTGAATCAGGATCTTGAGGATTTCTGAGGATGGAATGGATTGTGTTTCCCCCCAGGCTGAGGTGATGGGAGTTGTTCAGCTTTGGTTCCACATCCCTGTTAATCACCCGCCTCATCCCTTGTGGAAAATTCACGGTGGTTTTGCAAGGCTGAGTAAAATGAAGGAGTCGCGGAGTAAATATCCCTTCAGGTGGAAAGGTCTCCAAAGGAGATGCTCTTCCATCTTTGGGCACTGCAGGGGCGTCACTAAAACCAGGATCTGAGCTTCTCCTACAAATGGATTGAGAAGCCATCGCTCACCTGGCTCCATCAGCTGCTCCTGGAGGGAATTCTGAGCCTTGGGATGGGCCTGGATCCCATGGATCCAGCCAGCCCCACATCACTGGAACACAGAGGCTTTAACCCCAGGGACGAAGCAACCTCGTGCCTTTGGGAACACTTGGAACAGTTTCCAGGCTGATTTCTCCACCTCTGGCGCTGCTAAGCTCGGGTGGCCTCAGCAGCATCGTGGGGGAAGCGCCACCGTCTCCTGAGGGCCGTTATCACCTCATGCAGCCCCATCACATCTGCTCCAGGCACTGGGAAGGTTTAACTCCAGCAAAATCCTCCTGGATTTCCAGTTATTGCAGTGGGTTTCTCCATCAGGAGCTGGTGCTGTGCTGCTCAAAGCCCTGGCTGTGGCACTGCCACTCCTGGGGGACAGCCTGGTGTCACTCAGCGAGCTGCCACCCCAGTAAGATGCAGCTCTCCGTGGTGATCAGGTATTAAATGCCCAAAATTCACACAGCTGGTAAATCCTCTGTTGAGGAAACGGGGAATTCTCCAGGATCCACGGTGGCTTTGGGAAAGTCAGGGATGTGAGGAGGCTTGTCTGGAGCAGCCAGGAGCTCCAGGTGCGGCTGAGCTGGCACCGGGGCAGGGATGGCAGCCTGTGAATGGCATCGCCCTCCCTGCCCAAGCCCTGCCTGTGCGCACTCCTCCCACCCTCCAGTGGCATCTCGGCCTTTCCCAGCTGGAAAGGCACCGGAGAAGATGAAACAGGGAAACCTTATAAATACCATCGCTTAGCAAAAGATTCTGAAAATATGAAACCTATAAGCAAAGTTGTGGGCTCGACATTCCTGAGCCTGAATTTCAGCTCGCTGACCATTGCCGGCTCCTTACCCAAGGGAAAGCTGCCAACAGTTTCTCTTTCCAAAACATCTCTCTGCGTGTCTCAGCACAGGCTCAGCAAACAGTGTTCCCTTTGCCAGAACAACTGTCCCAGGGGTTGTTTCCTATTCCTGAACCCATGGAGAGCAGTGTCAGTGCCATGGAGCAAGAACAGACCTTTTTCCACAGCGTGTTCTAAAAGGAGCTGCTGGGATTGTAACTAAAGCTTCTTTCTCCTCTGACAGCTCCATGGAGTCCATCTAGTTTGTGTCCTACCGTGACACGAAGCAGAAATGAAAGCAAGCTTTGAGAGGTAGGATAGCGAGCCGTTAGTTACTGTACAGCCAGAAAACAATGGCTGAGCCAGCTGAAGGCAGAATCCCTCTTGACTGAACAATACCCTGAGCAAATGAAGGGATGCCANGTTTTTCATTCCTCTTTGGAGGTGGAGCCCATTTGCTGTCTCTCTGTGCTGGCCAATGTGATGGAATGGGTGTCACTGCTAACACCAATCAGTTTAGCTCCAGTGACCCAGTATAAAAAGAGTTCAAATTGTTCATAAACTAAAGAGGTCAAATTGTCCCTAAACTCAGGTTCAGCCTTCTGACAAACTCTGGAGTCGTGTGGTCTATTTTGTGTCCAACAGTGACAAGAAAGCAGCTTCTAGGGTTTAAAATGCAACACAGTACGATAACGTAGTCGTTTAAATAGGCTGCGTGTAAATTCTGTAGGACTTGTGTCTTGCGCGGGTTGGATGATTGTAAATCAGCATGCTCAGCACAGAAAGGGGTATAATGCACTGTAGCTGGGGCTTAGCTCTCCTGCTCTCTGCCTCTCAAGCTCTCCCAGACTCTCTGTACCTCTCTCCCAGGCTCTCTCTCAGGCACGCTTTTAGCTGTGGCTGGCAGCTTTAAGCAGAGCTCTCGTACCCACGACTCTGTGTAATAACTCACACTGACGCTGTTCATCACACAGACACACACCTTGGTGAGAAGGCATGAACTGATTTATTTAAGAAGATCTGACTCCATTTTATAGTATTTTTACAAAGGCCAGGGACTGGGGGAGAAGGTTGACACCTCTCCCCATCCCACTGGTCAAGACACCTGTCCATCAGCTGTCCATAGCTCTAAGACCAGGAATGAAAACCACCTTGAATTAAGGAAAACACCTGCTACTGTTTATAACACCAGAGCGTGAGAAAAAACCCAAGCCATGAAAAACTGTGAAACAGAAGAGAAGCTGAAAACATCGGGGCGACACCGCGTGTCTCAAGAGCTGCCCGGACCCCAGAGATCCCTCATCCCTGCAGACCCAGACCCCCCTACAGTCTCCTACGCTGGAGAACGCCCCTGGTCTCTCCTGGAGCTTCATGGGTTGGCACCACCACCCTCTGGCCCGGGATTTGCTTCCTGGATGTTCCATCTGGTGCTGGGATCAGCTCCCTTGGGTTTGGAGTCTCCCAGTCCTGGGAGCACTCATGGAATGCGCCAGGCAGCGGGGAGGGGACGGCACCACCTCCTGCCAGCAGCACCCCAGGATCCATCAGGAAGGACATTTTCCAGCTGAATCCCAGGCTCCCAGCAGGAACCACGCTTTGGGAGATGTGGTGATGGATTCGCCCTCCCAGTGCCCTTCTGGGCCTGGGAGTAACTGCGAGCCTCAGATAAGGAAAGGCACGGAGACACGAACAGGCTTGTCCCACATCCCGCTGGAAAACTGGCAGGAGAACCAGGAACAGAGCAAGCTTCTCTTCTTCTTGGACCAGAAAATTCCAGAGAGCTGAAAATTTAGCGATTTCAGTGTCTGAAATTAGCTGTTAGTTATTGACAGCCCTCTCTGTCATCCTCAGTTCCACGGGGTGGCAGGACCATCCTTCTCATTCCCCACGTGACAAAATTCCAAAGCTGAATTCCCATTTCCTTTTATTGGAAAAGATTTCTTATCCGTCCCCTGCTGATTTTCACAAGGATGAAAACGCGGAGCAGTGTTGTGACCCTGAGCACCAAGCGGGGATGGCGACCTCCACTGGCATCCCATTCCCACCAGGAATAACCCCTCAGACCCCTTCAGGAACACATCTGGCTGCTGGATAATC
The DNA here is from genome assembly GCA_013397315.1 of Donacobius atricapilla. Taxonomy (NCBI): domain Eukaryota; kingdom Metazoa; phylum Chordata; class Aves; order Passeriformes; family Mimidae; genus Donacobius; species Donacobius atricapilla. The sequence continues at coordinate 122,048 of WBMY01000687.1, read as the reverse complement.
CACTCTTCCCGTCCTTATTTATTAGCAGGAGGTCAGGAGAGATTCCTGTGCCAGATTTCCCCCCAGAACTGTGAAAACTCTGGACTACCCCAATTAATTTGGAAAACGTATCGGGATAAAAGCCGTGTAAGCACGGAGAGAACCAGACCTGGCTTCTGCAGGTATCTCTCTTGATGAGAGGTAATTATATCCTTCTAATTAATTGTTGGCTCATGGCAGTAGAGGTCTGACTTGCAGGGACAAGCCGGGAAGAGGGAAGAAGCCCTGGGATGGGAAGCAGCGACGTGGGAGGACGCAGCATTCTTTTCCCACGTCGAGGAGCTGCAGGACGTGTTAATTCAGCTCTGGAATTCCGCTCCCAACCTTTTATGGTGAAAAAATGGGGCTCTCCTTGGACTCTGCAAATACATGTTCCAGCTGAAATCCAAGCTGTGCATGAGCTCCCGGCCAGCAGCAGCTCACTGGGATGTGCTGAGCACGGGATATGCAAAAGTTTGGGAAGCTCAGCTCCGGGCTCCTGGAGGCTCCCAGACCGCCCCATGTGAGCTGAGGTCATGGTTTTATCTGAGGACAGCTTCTCATGGCTCTGTCTTGTCTTCCCAATGAAATAACCGAGCGAAGGAATTAATTTTTAATGTATCCAACGAGAGTTTTGGAGGGATTTATTCCCACTCCTGCTGCCTGGCTGTTCCTGAAAGCCCAGGAATCCTGGATCTGGCTGCTTTGTGGGGTTTGGAGGTGGAGGGATGGAGCAGCAACTTCCTGCAAAGTTCCTTTCAACCCTTCTTTTACAATGCACGTCCCACCAAGCTGGGAATAAAGTGAAGGCCTCGTTTTCTGCAGCCTTCCAATAATTCCTTAATTCCTTAATTCACTAAACAGCGGTGTAGGAAGAAGAGATTTCCAACCTCAGATCGTTCCTGTGGAAACACCTGACAACAAAAGCGGAGCTAACGTGCGTTAGAAGACCAGTTAGGCTCTTCTGAGTCATTTAATTACAGCCAGGAACTTTCCCTGCCCATGGAAATCTCGGGGTGGAAAGGGTGTGAAACCTGCTGCAACCAACACTCGCCTAATTAGCCTCGCTCAGAAGGGAGTCCAAGGCTGTGTGTGATCCAGGGATGTTCACACTTTTCCAGGGAAATCTGCTTTAGGAGCTGCTGAAGCAGGAGACGCTCTCACCAGGGCGTGGAAGCGCCAAATCTCCGACCACCACCGCCGTCCATCCGTCCGTGCTGGTGCCGTCTGAGCTCCAGCTCCTGGAAATGTCTCATTTTTCCGCACACCACAGCAGCAGCTCAAAGGAAGCAGAGAAAGGGAGCAAAGCTCTGCATTTCATCTCGCCGGCTGCAGGCAGAGCTGCTGAAAATCCAGGCCAGGGCCCCCGTGACCCAGAAATGTCCTGTTTGACCCGGGGCTCAGTTGAAATCTCATTTTTGTGCAGCCTCCCTCCGAGAGCTCCGGAGAGCAGCTCCTCCCGAAGCCAATCCCTCGTCAGGGCCACGCGGGAGCTGCCTCCACAATTTGAGTTAATTAGAAATCTGGGAATCTGGGAGCAAGGACTTGCCGGAGCAGCTTGTGCTTTTGCAGCGATCGGGAGTTTCCTAAAGTGGAACATTTGCTGCTCTTATTTTTCAGCTGCCCCATTCCCGTGGATCTTGCGTCTCCCAAATCCCAGAAAAATTATTCTCCCAGAGGATTTCTCCTCTCTGTATTTGCTTTACAGGAGCTCCAGGCTCTGTCCAATCCTCACTTCTCTGGTTGTCTCTGCTTGGTGCTTTCCCCTCATGGATGCCCATGGCCATCCTGCTTTTCCCCCCTGAAATTCCTGAGGTTTTTCTGCAGCTCAGAGCCAGATTAATCCCAACCTGGCACCCTCCAAGCTAAAGCTTCCAGCCCCACAAACGGTGAAATGCGGCTCCGAACTCGTCCCCGCAATTTTATGGTGGGAAATGTTGTGCCTGAGGGACAGAGAACAATAAAAATCAACGCCCGAGCGCGTGAAGAGTTTCAAATGGCTCCCAAAAAATGCCTGCAATGTTTCCAAGAGCCTGCGCTGCTGTTACTCATTCACACGGGCAGGAATTACAAATATGTGTGCGCAGCCAGGAAAGCTCTGGGTCACCGAATGTTTGAGGCTTGGGGTGGAATGAAGGGGGTTGGGGGAGGAGAAAACGCTCCCAACTTCCCCGGGATAACGAATCCACCTCGGTGGTGCCGCAGCCAAAAAAATGACATTTCCCGTTCACTGAGTTTTGTGCTCTTCAGCAATAATCCCGAGCTGCTTTGCCTTCAGGGAAGCGGGAGGAATTCAGAGGAATGGGTAAGGACATGCAGTCCTGACCTAATCCGGCGCACTTTTCCCTGGAAGCTGCTCCCAGAACCTGCCTGTGGCCCCCAGCACCCACTGGGATCGGCCAGAGCTGGGTGAGGAGCGGAGATTACACAATTTCACTCGTTTTTTCCGGCCCAAAATGGGATGCGAGCAAAAGGATTTCAAAATTCCTTGTGAAATAAACTCCATTCTTTGACTAAAAAAATGTTCCAAGTTTACTCATTTCCTATCCATTTCAGAGACTACATTATAAATAAATCTTGGAATTTAATATCTCATTATAAAAAGAGGTTAAACCTGAAAGCTGCAACCTTAGCAGAGAATTTCAACTCAGGGAGTTCCTAATACCAAATTCCACTGAAATCCAAGAAGTTCTGCAAAACAAGCTCTGCCTTCAGCATATCAATATTTCTGATGGAAAACCATCCTGTCAGAAATTATATTTGCTGCTCCAGGCTAGAATTCCTTAACAAACACTTTTCCTGTCTCCCCAGCAACTGGCACTGCTGATCCTGTGTGAGGAATTTCCATAATTAACCTGCAGAAACCGAGAAAGAAATCTTTTTGTCCGCAGGATATTCTCCAACAACATCTAGGAATCATTTCACTGTGAGCCAAAGCACAAGAAATTCAGTGGGATTTCTCCATAAATTTCTATGGATCTTCGGGCCTAGTTCAGATTAGAGTTCAGAGCCAGATCAATGTCATGCAAGTCTGCCGTTCCTTCAAATTCCAAAGGGGGTTTGGAAAAAAAAACAACAAACCCTCAAAACAATTCCTCCTTGTTGAAATCCAATCCTGTGTTATCATCCAGATTAAGGACTCGCAGGCTTTGATCCCTGTGGATACGAGTCCTTCCCAAGATGTTTGTGCTGATCTTGTACCAGCCAGGAATGCACAGCAGCAGCAGGAATTTAGAGAAAATCCCGGAGTTCCAGCTGCGGGCCGGGAACGCGGAGTTGTGGCGTTCCTGCTCGCTGGAGGCTGTCCCTGCCCCGCCATCCCAAGGCAGGGAATGTCCTTGAGCTCCCTGTGATTTCATGGATGGCAGAGCACCCCCGACGTGCAATTTGTTCTTCCTGCGGGCGCCAACAAATCATAAATATGGAACAGCAGAGCCGGATCTGCACCAGATCGTTGCGCTGCGTTTATCCAGGAGTTTTCCTGCTTTGGATGTGTTTATCCAAAAGGAATAATGCTGCTGCAGGGGAGGTTTGAGCTGAGGGGATTCCCCAGCTGCTGGGATAAGGTCGAACAGCCATAAGGAACAGCACGTCCAAACCTGACCCCTCACAGGAATCCCCTTGTCCCACCCCTGCGATGTCCCAGGCCAGGCTGGATGGGGCTTGGAGCAGCCTGGGATAGTGGAAGGTGTCCCTGCCCATGGGACGAGCTTCAAGGTTCTTTCCAACCCAAACCAAACCGTTCTGGAATTCTCTAAGCGGCCCCAGAGCATTTCTCTGGCTCCTAGAAGAGGTTTTCTATTCCCAAAACATGAAGCTTTTCCGGAGGCAGAGTTCAGAACTATCTGAATAATCCACATGATTTTGGTGGCTTTTACGGAGCCTCCTTGGCCGGGTGGTGTGATGGGAAGGGATCGCCTCCAACACGTCCTCACTTCACTGGCGCTGCCCTGGACTCCTAGAAAAAATCATTTCTCCGGCGTATTATCCCTCCATAAAGGGGAGAGAACCTCACACCTGCCATCCCCCATGTGGATAAATGCCTTGGGACAGCCTCTGGATACGGCCCAGGAGCTGCGGGCCCTGCAGGACAGTTCCCAGGGCTGCCAGCAGAGATGGGATTCCATCCTGCCTGTGAGTAATGCCACCACAGCCGGGATTTCAAACCACCTCGGCCTCCGTCTTAATATCCTGCCTTCATTAAGGGCTTTTAAAGACATTTTGGCTTTGGTAAAGCTTTGCCCTCAGCTCCTGAAACTTGGAATAGCTGGGCTTTCGTTCTCAGCCAAGGCTTAGCACCCAAGGACCTGTCAGTCAGGTGAGGGAGACTCCCTGGTGTCTCGAGCTGATTTTATGGATTTATGCAGTTCTCTCCCAGCGCTGGAGTCACAGCCGGATTTCTAAATGCCAAAATAGAGATTATACGAGTGTCAAGCCTCATTTTGTTTTCAGCTCACAGCTAATTAGCATTGATTTTCATGCCGTTGCTCCTGCATAGTATTCCACCGACATCACGAAACGGGAGAGGCTCCTTCTCACCCTGCCGCCGTCAATTTTAAACCCTCCTTGGAACAGAAGGACTTTGGGGTTTGGGTTTGGCAGCCTGAGCTCCGTCCCTTGGCAGGGTCTGAGCCACGTGTGGCAGGCGAGCTCCTTGAAGCTGATTTTTCCCGAAGTGAGAATTCCCTGGGCAGGCAATGCGGTTTGCTATTCGAAGTCCTAACGGGAAAGTAGCGGGAGCTCCTTTTCCAACATCTGCAGAACGTTAAGGATTGGGAATGATCCCTCAGCGGGAATTAGCGGATACCTGGGACCTGGCGGCTTCTCTGCTGTCAAACAGGCTCAGCTCGTGGCGTCTCCAAAGGCAGAGAAATAATCTCTTTTCATCTGTTAAGAGGTCGAAAAGGGCGTTGATAAACCCCACGGAAGAGATAACGGATGGATCCGAGCTCAGGAGAACAGAAGCCCTAAATGAGGTGGGGATTCCACCCTAAACGAGGCAGGGATTCCACCCTAAACGAGGAGGGGATTCCACCCTAAACGAGGAGGGGATTCCACCCTAAACCGGGGATTCCACCCTAAATGAGGAGGGGATTCCACCCTAAACCGGGGATTCCACCCTAAACGAGGAGGGGATTCCACCCTAAATGAGGCAGGGATTCCACCCTGAACCGGGGATTCCACCCTAAAAGAGGTGCCTGCCCATGGGACGAGCTTCGATTCCACCCTAAATGAGGTGGGAATTCCACCCTAAACGAGGTGGGAATTCCATCCTAAACGAGGAGGGGATTCCACCCCGAACGAGGTGGGGATTCCACCCTAAATGAGGTGGGAATTCCACCCTAAACGAGGTGGGAATTCCATCCTAAACGAGGAGGGGATTCCACCCTAAACGAGGGGGAGATTCCACGCTGGCCCCGAAGAGGTGCAGATATCCCTCAATAGCTGCTCATTAAGGTGACAAAATCACTCCTGGGTTCTGGAACAACAACAACAAAAAATCAGAGGCGATCACGGAATTAATGCTGTATTCCTGAGGGATCGCCTCCACCACGCAGGAAACGCGCATTTCCTAATCCGCGAATGTCTGACCTTAAACCTTGATAATGTTCTTTTAATGTGCGTTTAGCTGCGCACCGGCAGCGTGGAGGAGGGGTGGGATGTGTAAAATCCATGTTTTATGTATGTTATTCAATATTTTCCATGGATGCTTTAGTGGTTGGCATTGCAGGGAGAGAGATCTGGAGAGCAATTTTAGATTTAAATCATCGAGCAGTTATTCTGAAACTAAAAGCACTTGTTCTCAGCTGGTTTATTACAGTCATAGAAAGTGCTCAGGCAGATTATTTGTGAGGGGAGAAAAATGTATTTTGATATTCCCATGAAATCTTCGATGGGATCAGGAGCCATTACCACGCCAATCTCAAATTGTGTGTGTGTTATTAATATACACATTGTGATTTTGGGGATGGAAAGAGGAGAAACTGTGAAAGGCTCCGATCAGATCTGGAGAAAAATGGGGAATTCGAACGAAGCAAAGCACAAAACTGAGCCCGACAAATCAAAAATCCGGACGGCGTGTGAAAAATCCTGGTGGACACATCAACCTCCCCCCACTGCGTTATCCCAGTAGTCATCGAGACGTGGGGAAAAGCATTAAACTTAAGGGTTTGACATGAATAATGGGTTTATGGGGATTAACAGATCTGGAGCAGCTTCCCTAAGGAATTCCAACTAGCTGTCGGCTTCCAAGGATTGTCCCCGGCGCCCAAAGCGCCCGAAATCCCTGGGGAAGGGCTGGGTGATGTTGGCAGCAGACAAATCAGGCAAAGATGATATCACCAGGAGCTGCTGATGGAAGCTCTCTGCTCACGATGAGTAAGGGCTCCTTGTGCGTTAAAGTTTCCACGTTCCAAGCATAGCCGGACGAAGGAGGATTTTCCACCGGAGCTGTGTGAGGGAGATGTCTCCTCCAGGACCCCGGAGGAGACCAATTCCTCCTCTGAGGAAGCCCAAGCACCAAGGAAGGGGCAGCATGGGCTTTGGTCCATCTTGTGTCCATCTGCGTGGAGGGGCCCGGTGGATTGATCAGGAGCAGAGGTTCACACCCAGCTCCCACTCAGGATGAGCAAAGAGCTCTTCCAAGCCTGTCTTCTTCTCTCCTTAGATCCAAGATATTCCTTGGTTGATGCGTTAGACTCCCAGCGAATTGGAGCTGAAACTCCAGAGCTCAATCCCACCTTCCTCTGCCCACGAGGCTACCTCGTGTTCCAGTGTGGAGCAGAGGGAAGGGCAGAAAAATCAGGATTTTCTGCCCTTTGGAGAACCCCTGAGAGCATTTGCACAACTTTATTTTTCCAGAGTTGTCTCCTGTTCCAAAGGGAGAAACTCAGCTTCCTGTGAGCATTAATGGTCTTCTCATTAATTTTCTGCTTATTCCCCTCATTCCACCATTTTTCTGAAGAGCTGGTGGGATGGATGGAGACTGCAAAGGAGCAGCTTTTATTATAAGAACATAAAAAAAAGAGACAGAAATCTGTCTGCTCCAGGGCCTTACAAACAAGGCACACGCAGCAAATTTTAGTGTTTTGCACATTGTTTCCAAACAGAAACCAATTCTTTGGAAATGAGTAATTTGACCAGCGAAAGATGTGACACGTCGGAACAAACCCCAGAAATGCCAGCACTGAATTTTGAAATGTCATACTTGGGATTCTCTCATGTGAGTCAGGGCAGCATCTCCCCGTGCTCAAACAGGCGCGAGACAACATCCTCTTTTTCCAGGATGTTGTTTGAGAAGTTGATGAATTGCTGGCGTTTCAGGCCAGAACTGACACGGGCCGGGTTCGTGACCTGGGTGACTCAAGAGATAAGGCCAAGGCTGCACCTTCAGGGTGGCCACCCCTGCGTCCGGCTGCTCCAGGCAAAGCCAGAGGATGAGGTTGGAGGCAGGAGGCGAGGCAGGCTCTGCTCCAGCGCCTTTTCCAGGGATCCGGCTGCCACACGCAGCCATGCGGGGAAGGAGAGGAGCTCTTGAGGGAGATGAGTGCCACGAGCAGCTCACAAACCATCCCTTGTTCGGGGCTCTCCTTTCAGGAACGATGCTCAATCCCCTGCTGAACCTCAGCCAGCTTTGCTTGGGGTTGTGTCCAAGAAGGGAAAAAAAAAGAAGAGGATGTCGATGGTTGGGAGGCACTGATCTCTGCTCTCGGTGACAGGGACAGCACTGAGGGAATGGCTGGAGCTGTGTCCGGGCATGTTTAGGATGGGTTTCAGGGAAAGGTTCTTCCTCCCCAGGGAATTCCCGAGGCTGCCAGAGCTCCAGGAGCATGTGGACACCATTCCATGGGTGCACAGGATGGGATTTTGGGGCGTCTGGGCAGGGACAGGAGCTGGATCCGTGATCCTTGCGGTACCCTCCCACTCAGAGTATTCCATGATTCTGTGTTTTTGTGATATCCTGACACACTCTTTGCGACCATGTTTTGAGGGAAAAGCCCCTTTGCCCACCATCACAAGCACCATCCCTTCCTATCTCTCCTCATCCCTTCTCATCTCTCATCCCTTCTCATTCTCCTCATCCCTCCTCATCTCTCATCCCTTCTCATCTCTCCTCCTCCATCCTCAGCTCTCCTCACCCGTTTTCAGCCTTTCCTTCTCATATATCTCTCATTTCTCCTCATCCTTCCTCATTCCCCTCAGCCCCTTGCTCTCCTCAGCTCTCCCCAGCATCCCTCACGCCACCAGCCCGTGGCACCCCCTGAGGGACCCCGGACCACCTCCGGAGGCCGCACAGCCGCAGATCCCGCAGTTCCCTTTCACGCCGCTGACATTTACAGACAAAATCGATCAATAAACGCCACAACTCGCTCCTTTATGGCCCCCATCGCTCTGAGGGCTCCGGGCCCCCCTCACGGCCCCCCCCCGCCCCGG
>WBMY01000687.1:93996-108321 GCA_013397315.1 Donacobius atricapilla | reverse complement strand
AAAAAACAAAAAAAACCAAAAAAAACCCCAAAAAAACCAAACAAAAAAAACCAAAAAAAACCCCCAAAAAAACCCAAAAAAAAACCCAAAAAAAACCTTGCAAGCTGCCAGGATAGGAGGGAATCTCAGGGCTGGAGGTGTGTGCACGAACACATCTCCGGGACATTGATGGGATCCCCGGAGCTGCTGGGCCAGCCCGCAGGTATCCGTGTGAGGAATGATTTCCTTTGCCGCGGCCCATGAGGGATTCCCCCCGTGCTGCCCTTGCTTTGCAGGAGATGTGGCGGGGCTTTCATGCCCCCCTGGCTCCCGGGGCCGCCTCAGCTCTGCCCGGCACCGAGAACTCAAGCCCGAGGCTGCACAGAAAGATCCGGGCCCTGGGGCTGTGGCACCGGGCTGGGATCCCCGTGCCGGAGGGCCCGGGGTGTAATTAGCGGCGGGAAATGTTTATTGATGGCTGCAGCGAGGATTTGAGCTCCGGGTCAGCTCTGAGGGCTGTTCCCAGCGTGGCGTTTGTGCAGGAACGGGGTGTGAGGCCTTTCTCTGCCAGCTGCCTCCCTGTCAGATTGGCAGCGTTTGCGGAGATGAGCGTTCGAATTGAATCCTTCTCCTTCACCAAATTACCTTCTGCTGCCTACTTTGGTAATGCTTCGCTCCCCGTGTGGTGTTCCTCGTTTCAAAAACAACATTCCTGGGATTCTTGCCTCCTTCCCGGGCCCAGTGAAGTCATCTGCGAGCCCTTCACACCATTACCCTCTTGTGCAACAGCCTGAGCTGCCTGGCAGGGGAAAAACGGGAGCGATTCCTCTCATCCAGGTCATAATTGGAGACCTTGCAGCCAGTTAGTTCTGGAGAGCTGGGAAATAGGTGGGATAATGAGCTGAGAGCACCCCAAACTCCTGCAAGCCGGGTTCTTGTGGCTGTCCCATGCTGTGGTTTAGGATTTCTCGTGGGGAAAAGGCAGAAATAAGAGTGTGTGATGGCTGAAAATGAATTTTAAGTTGCCCAAGCCCAGTTGGGTCACTGAACTGATTTCAATGCCATTTTAAGTGCATTAAGAAATGTATTTTCCTCAGGAAGTGAAGCTCAGCACACTTTGGGCCAAACCTACTGGGGGTTGAGTGACTGCAACTTCTTAGAATTTTTTTTTTTCTTTGTTTCCCCCCAACCTGTTGCCAAATTCACCAGATGATTAAAATACGATTTTTAACTCTGGGTGGGTTTTAACTCTTCACATCGTGCCTGTTGTTAAGGAAAACAAAAAAATTCCTTCACAGGGCTGCAAGTAAAACAAGCACAAAGAGCAGTACTGTACCTACATCTGTTCCCCCACATTACTAAATTAGCTTTGATCTTGTTGATAAAAATCTGGTTTGTGGGCTAAACATAAACATTTATTGCAAGCTTTATTGGTTTACAGATTAATGAGGCTTTTTGTGACAGATAACTTGCGTGCCTGCCTACAGGATTGGGATTTTTTCCCTGCTGGAAATCTGTTTCCTGCAACAAGTTGTTTAATTTGAAGCAAGAGTTTCTTCTTAACATTGCCAATGTGACAGCTAGCGACGCTTTTTGCACTTGGAGCTGTTTGTTTTAAATTAGGCAAAATGAAAACTGAGGAAGTTCAGATCTGCTTTAGGAAAAAAAAAAAAAGCCTTTTGGAGTTCAGGGTTCCCCTGCAGGTTAAGGCCGGGCCCATTTCCCTGCCCTTGGGAGCATCCCCAGCTTTTGGTGGGTGAGGGATCCCTGAGGGGCCGGCGCTGGAAGCCCCTCCAGGCTTTCTGAGGGGCTGCAGGTAGAGGAGAAGAGCGATTAATGGAGATGTTGTTGAAAAGAGCAATTTCTGAAGGTGTTGCTGGTTCTCCCTGCAGGCTCTCCTTACTACGACAACGTTCGCCCGCTCTCCTACCCTGACTCGGACGCTGTCCTGATCTGCTTCGACATCAGCCGCCCGGAAACCCTGGACAGTGTCCTGAAAAAGGTGAGTGTTTGTACAGGATTGGGACACAGAACTCTGCTGGAGAGGCTCATCCTTAAATCCCTGCAGTGGCGCCCTTCTGTCACGGGAAACTTCCACTTCGGTGCTTTTAGTGGAGCGATGACAGGAGCGTGCGTTAATTTGAGGGCATTTCTTTGAAGGGGGTGGGTGTTAATTGGAAACAAAAACCCGCTCATGGGGCACTGGGAGCTGAAGGAAATTCTCATTCCTCAGCCCTGAGACAGCGAGGAGTTGCTGAGGGTGGTGTGAGGTGCTGTAAGAAAATTCTCTCGCATCTTCCCGTGACAGGGTTGGGAAACTTTGCTGGGTTGTAGGGATGGATAAAAACTGTCTGCCGAGTGTCTGGACTTCTGCCATGGCCTTACATCATTTGTGAGCTGGTGTTGGAAGGAGCTGGTGACAAATGCCTCTGGAAGCCACCGGCAGGGCTTGCAGTGGCACAGAAATGCAGCCCTGCCCCGAGCCCTGGTGAGCTCACTGATCCCAGCTTCCCACGAGCTCAAACACGGAATTCCCATCATCAGGCACTGGGTCGGCAGGGTGGTCCTGGTCCCCTCCTTGGCTGCTGAGCGTGATTCAACTTCACAGTGGTTTTGGGGCTTAATGACCTGCAGTTCCTTTTTTTTCCTTTTTTTTTTTCCCTGAGGCTGGAGCCAGTGATTCTTGCCTCACTGGGATAAAGTGCCTTACAATGCCCTGAATAGCCTACAAAGAAAACCTTCAAAACTACTCCCTCTGAGTCAAAAAGCATCCAGAACTGTGGTTTTTCTCTCCCTGCTAATGCTGGCAACTTAATTCTGCAAGAGATTTTTCTTAAAATGCTTTTAAACCCAAATCACAGCCTTAAATTTTAGGGAGTACCATCTGGTTGGATTATGCTGTGAAGTCTTTGGCTCTGAGTTCTGAACATAACCTTGTGGAAGGGTGAATCCCGAGGAATTTATCCCAAGTTCTGTCGGAAGGGGCTCGTTGCTGGTCCAGCTGGGACAGATTTGTGTAGTTTTAGGTGTGGGAATGCGGCAGTAAACCCACATTTAGCCCTGCTGGCGTGGTGGTTGTACAGGAGCTGCCTCTGAGGGTGGGGACGGCATTTCTGCACCTGGCTGCGGCTGGGTGTGAGAAACAGCAGCTCCGCAAACCTTTTGCTCATGTGGGTAAACAATCTCCGCTCCTTCCCTCCTGATTAGCAAGCCAGTGGCATTCACGAGTGTGTCAGAGGGCAACATTTTGATCCTTGACCGACTTCTGCTGGAGCCGATGCCTCCAGAAAATCACCTCGGAGGCAAAATCCAGCCATTACATAAAACATTTCAGCCGGGAACCTCGGGGCTGCTGAAACTTGCGCTCCTTCGCCTTTTAAACATTACCAACTTCCAATTTTCCAGTGGAAAGGGGAGATCCAGGAGTTCTGCCCCAACACCAAGATGCTGCTGGTGGGCTGCAAGTCGGACCTGCGCACCGATGTCAGCACGCTGGTGGAGCTCTCCAACCACAGGCAGACCCCCGTGTCCTACGACCAGGTAGGGGCCACCTCCTCTTTTGTCCTTCAGGAGGGGAGAAAAAAAACCTCTTTTTCTGGCACTGGAGCCCTCCCTGTGACCAGCTTCTCCCTCCAGTGCAGCCTGAAATGCAGATTTGCGGGTGGATGCGGGTTTGAAAGCTGTTCAGGAGTGAAGGAAATCCTGCAGCCCCGCAGTGCATCATAAAACCATCCCTTTAAACGTCATAAATCGTTGGCTTTTTGCTTGCAGGTTGCTTTCTAGATGAGTTGTAAAAAAAACAAACTTCCTGTGTTTCTGGGCCTGCACGCACCGGAAATGCGGCGGGAAGGTGACACATCTTGTTTATTCACTGACAAATTGGCAACATCGCTGTCTGCAGACTTCAGATTTGAATGTTGCTTGACTTCTGAATCATGGCTTGATATTGGAATATAATCTGTCCCCAGTTCCTTAAAAAACACCTTGTCCCTCCTCCTGAAGGTGCAGCAAAGCCAGAAGGCGTCTTAATTCTTGATGAGTTCTTTGGAGGAGGGAGAAGTTTGGAGCCAGGCATTAGAGGAGAGAGAAAGGGAAAGGAACCAGGTCATGGGAGGGAACAGGGAAACGGCTCGGAGATAAGCTGGCCTTTATTACTCACACGTGTGTGATCACTCCTGGCCGCTGAATCACGCTGCTGCTGGCACCCCCACCCTGAGGGAGGGACAGTGGCTCCTCCACCATCACCCCAGGGTCTCCAGGACCCAGTTTGGGATGGTTTGTCCCTCATATTCTCCAAACCAGCAGTTCCCGATGCGGGGTTGATGCTGTTTGTCGCACACTCACGCTTTGATCAGAAGGCGTGAAACTAAGTTTATTTGAAAAGATCTGGCTCCATTTTATAGTATTTCTACACAGGCCAGGGATTGGGGGGGAAGGTTGGCACCTCTGTCCATAGCTCTAAGAACAGGAATGAAAACCACCTTAAGATTACAAAAACATTAACTGTGTTTACATCACCTGAACATGAGAAAAAAAAACCCAAACCATGAAACTGCGAAATAGAAGAGAAGGCTGAAAAATCAGGGCGACACCGGGTTAGTAAGGATGCAGCGTGTTTACATGAGAACATGGCAGCAGCACTTCAGTAAAATCAAGTTTTTCCTTTGCTGGGAGTGATCAAAAAACCTGCTGGCAGGTGGGGTTTTTTCCCCCCTGGATTCACGGCTCAGCCTGTTCCCCTGAGGAGCAGGAGTCAGCTGAGCACAGAGGATGCGGCTTCTCCTAAAACGCCCCAGCCTGGCCGAGCCAAGATGGAATCAGAGCTTTCCCGTTGCCCTGAACTCCAGCAGGAAGGGCTGGGAAGGGAAGGACGCTCTGCTCCAGCCTCCCAGCTCAGCGAGCTCCACCTGAGCAAACCCTGCTGGCGCTCAGCTCAGCAGCGGTGCAGATGTTGAGGCGCGGCGAGGGCTCGTCCCGCAGCTCCCGCTGCCTTACCAGCCTCTCCCCGCTGCCCTCGGTGGGGTCACGGCCCCGCAGGGCGAACAGGAGGCTGCGCGCCCAGGGCTTGGTGCCCGCCGCGGCCGGGAGGTGTGTGAGCGGCGGCGCGGCGAGGATGCGGTTGGATTTCGTAACTTCGGAAGGGCTCGTCCCTCAGAAATCAAATTTCCCTTGGAACAGCTCCCCTTTTTTCACATAATGCTGTATTGTGTTCCAGTAGCAAAATCCGCCGCGGGACACGGGGCTGTTGTCATCTCTCACATGTTTGGGTTGTTTGCCTTGTGCTGCTGGAACAAATAGCCCTGCTTTGACTTCCTAAAAATCACAAAAGAAGGGCTCCCATAACCCCTCATGTTCTTTTCCCCCTTTTTTTTTCCCCTATTCCCCATCAGGAAGTTGATAGAACTCTCCCAGAGCACATTTCCCTAAGAACTTTGCCCTCTCTCTGGAGCTGTAACAGCTTTTTGCTCCAGCTCAGAGCAGCTGCTTATTCCTCAAGGCACAGAATTTCTCTTTGGAGATTTCAGGCTCCAATCTGGAAGCTGCCAGATTTTCCAGGAAATTCCCAGGTACTTGGTATTGATCACATGTTCCTTTTTCCCCTCAGGGTGCAAATATGGCGAAATCACAAAAGAGGGGCTCCCATAACCCCTCATGTTCTTTTCCCCCTTTTTTTTTCCCCTATTCCCCATCAGGAAGTTGATAGAACTCTCCCAGAGCACATTTCCCTAAGAACTTTGCCCTCTCTCTGGAGCTGTAACAGCTTTTTGCTCCAGCTCAGAGCAGCTGCTTATTCCTCAAGGCACAGAATTTCTCTTTGGAGATTCCAGGCTCCAGTGTGGAAGCTGCCAGATTTTCCAGGAAATTCCCAGGTTTAGGTTCAGGTGAAACTGCTGAAGAGGCCTCACTCAGACACTTGAGGTGTTTGCAGTCACTGGGCTGCTCTTCTCTCCCAGTTTGTGTTTATCAGCACAGCAGATAATGCTTGGACACTTGTTTAGCTCCTGCTGGAAACAAAACTGCTTATTTTCCCAAATTAGCCTTGGGTTTTCCTAAAAAAAAAAAAAAAAAAAAAAGCAGAGAGCTGGAATTGTGAGGATTGCTCGAGCTTTTGCACAAGTTGGTATTGATCACGTGTTCCTTTTTCCCCTCAGGGTGCAAATATGGCCAAACAGATTGGAGCAGCCACATACATCGAATGCTCAGCCCTCCAGTCAGAAAACAGTGTCAGAGACATTTTTCACGTCGCCACCCTGGCGTGTGTGAACAAAACAAACAAAAATGTGAAACGGAACAAATCTCAGAGGGCCACAAAGCGGATTTCACACATGCCTGGCAGGCCAGAACTGTCCACAGTGGCCACGGACTTGAGAAAGGACAAAGCCAAGAGCTGCACGGTGATGTGAAGGAGCTGGGCTTTCCTGGAGGAGGAGGAGGAGGAAGATCCAGGAGGGGCTGGAGCTCGATGAAGTCACAGCCGCGGGGTGTTTGATGAGGGCTTTGCCAGTGCTTTCACGGAGGCTTCTCCTGTTGTGTGAGACTGTACTGAAGGACTGAGCAGCAGGAAGGGAAGGCTCTGAGAGAGGTGGCATCAGGAATTTCTGTTGGAGACAATGCCAAAAAAAAAAAAATAATAAAAGGGAAAACGTTTGAATGTGCTGAGAGAGGAGAGAATGATTGGGAAAATAACCCTGCAAAGGAGAGATGTCATGGACACTGCTTGTTTCTTTTAGTAACGCTCTGCTCCTGGATGCTGCCACTTTGATTTCATTCAAATAATACTTTCATGGGATATTTTTTTTTTTTTAATGAAGACGTTATTAATACGCCCTTCTCGTTAAGGAACTATCCCCGTGACCTTAGAGTTGGTTTTCCAAAGGATTTGACCTCATTTGTTGTTTTTTTTTAAGTAGCTGATTGTGAAAGTGGAGAGGATACCGAGGCCTGTGTGTCACCCGGAGGAAAATTTTGGCGAAGTCTGGAGTTCTGCCTTCCCGATCCACGGCGGGGGATGAAGACAACTGTTTGAGGATTCCCAGGATTTCCGTGGCAAGGGGATGGATCAGATTTGAGGGGGGAAGGAGTGGGGGCAGAGCAGCCGTGCCGGGCTCTGGCCGATCCTCGTCGTGGTTGTGATTGTGGAGTGGAAATGGTGCCCAGTGCTGGTGTTCTGTGTGGCCACGTCGCTGTAGGTTCAAGTGGCAGGTGCTGAGAGCTCTGGTGGCAGATGAGCCGTAGTTTCCCAGCCCTGATCCTTCCTTCAAAGCCTTACTGCCCACCTGGGGAAGCCCCAAAAAACCCCCCTGGGCTTCTCCCAGGATCCCGCAGAAACGCTGTTCTGGGGTGGGGTTTGCCGCGGAAAAACCCCGCAAATCCCCCTCACAAACCTGCACATGAGCCAGCAGAGCCTTTCGTGATGCTCCTCGTTCTGGGGTCTGACAAACTGTGAGGCCTTAAGGGGTCCCCAGTGGGAACTGGATGCTGCCCTGAGTTGTAGGATTAACACAAGAGTATCCAGCCCCCCAATCCTGAAATGGGGTGAACTGGTTCAGTCCAATCCCCTTTTTTTTTTTTTTTTTTCCGCTGTTGTTACACTGAATTAAATCAGCCTTTTCTTCCCGATGGTTTGCAACTCTTCCTGCCCTGCCCAACTCCTCCCGGAGGAAGGAGGGGAAGCTCTGAGCAGGCTGGTTTTCGCTTGTGGAGGGCAAGCATTTCATTGCCCGTGGTGATGCTTCATTTTTGAAGTGTTTGAATAAAAGCTCCGTTCACCCGTGCGAAGGTAAAGACGAGCTCATCATTAAATCTCAGTTCTGTGTGTTCCCAGCACTTTGTTTCATCTGAGAAAACAAGACAAATCTCACTCCCATTCTGGTTATTTCCCACAAAAAAAAAAAAAAAAAAACATGTTTGACCACCATAATAAGCTTTTAACTGATGCAACAGTGCTCTTAGGGCAGTATTACAAAATAGCTGGTAAGTGCTTCTTTCTGTATTTAAATATTGTGGAAAAAATAAGTTATAACTGTTATAAAGCAGGACATTCATTACTTTTTTTTTTTTTTAATTGTTGAAGTCACTTTGTATGTTTGGTTGATGTTTCTGCAGTATTTATTAAAATACCATTTCTTTTCTTTGAATTAAAAAAAAAAAAAAAAACAACAGAAAAAGGAATTTTCTTGTGGTGGAAATGGCCTTTGTGTGGTAGTCCATTAATAATTGTTTGGGGGCGTAATTGTGCTGGGGTTTGAGCGGGAATCTTTTTCTTGCAACAGCCTTTTGGGCATTAAATTTCCCACTTTGCTGTGGGTTCCTTCTCGGAGTTGGCTCCCAAAAATGCCAGAGGCAGAGGAGCAGAGCAAACACGGCGGGGTTGCTTTGCTCTGCCTCTCAAGCTGAATTTTCACATTTTCAAATTCAGCTTTCAGGTGGTTCTTTGCCAGAAAAGCTCACTCCCAGCCGAGGGCTGTCCCTGTTGCTGGCGCCGATCCCTGGAATTCCGAGGTGTCCTGGAATTCCTGTGTCCTGTTGGGGCGCAGAACCTGCAGCTCATCCTCCCCTCCCGAGGGCTTCTCCCGCTGTCAGTCCAGGCAGGAAAGCTTGGGATTGTCTCCCTGTGCTTCTCCTGTCTCAGAATTCCAGATCTCAGAATTCCAAATCTCATAATTCCCACCACTCCTTTNGTGCTTCTCCTGTCTCAGAATTCCATCTCTCAGAATTCCAAATCTCTAAATCCCAAATCTCCGAATTCCCATCAGTTGTTCTTCTCCCTGTTCCTTGGGACTGCCCTGATGTTCCCCATGACACCCAGCAGCTCTGTAGGTGCTGTAATTAATGAAGGACGGGTTAATTAATGACCCAAACTTCCTGTCCTTGCCACCTGAAGGTGTCTGTGGTGCTTCCTTCTGTCCCTGTTGCTGTCAGCACTGGGAGATTCCTTGGAATTCCAAATATCAGAATTTCCAGCAGTTCTTCTCCCTGTTCCTTGGGCCTGCCCTGATGGTTCTTGGCTGTTTCCCATGATACCCAGCAGCTCTGCAGGTGCTGTAATTAATGAGGGAGGTGCTAATTAATCACCCAAACTCCGTGTCCTTGCCCTCTGAAGGTGTCTGTGGTGTTTCCATCCGTGCCGGGTTGAGGAGCCTCCGCTGCCGGATTGAAACGCAGCTCGTGGGGGTCCCTGACCCGAAACTGAGCCAGCAGGAGCAGACCCCCTCCTCCTTCCTCCTTGGAATCTCTTTCCCGAAAGGATTTTTCCCAACTGATGCCTCCTCTTGGAGGGTTTGTGGCATCTTTGTCAGAGCCGCGAACGCTGCCGGAGCGCTTGGGATGCTCTTTTCCTCATCCCCAGCTTCTTCCCAACCTCTGTGGTCCCACCCCAGGCTCCTGCTGCTCCTGGGATTCCACCAGGGAGTTCTGCCTGAGCTGCCAGCCGGGCTTTGTGCCTCCTCTGAGCTGTTCCTGCCTCCTGGCGAGGCTGAGGAACAGAAATGCCTCGTCCCGGCGCCTCCAGTTTTGATATTCCCCGAGTTTTGTCGGAATTTCTGGTGTTCCGTGGCGCTCCTGGGCCACTCCCCAGCATGGCGCGGTCACCGCCCAGAACGGGGTGGGTTAGGAGGGTGCTGTTCAAGGACTCTCAGGCCATCTGCGGAAAGGAAATAACCCCAAACTGAGCCGGCAGAAGTTGGGCTGTTGGGGGATATTTAGGGGTTTTCCCACCCAGACTGGTGGTGGCTTCAAGCTCCAAGGGAATTTTGGGATTTTGGTGGATTTGGGGTCAGGTGCTGACGTTTCTTTGCCTCATCCTCACTTTCCCCTAAGGAAAATCAAGTAATTATTAATTGTCACCTCGTTTAATTTCTTCCTTCCGAGCTCCTTTCTTGATTTATGAACCTGTTTTTCCAGGGATTCTCCATCTCATCCCACTCTTGTGCCGGCCTTCCTGGAAAAGCCATGGAGAGCCTGGAGTTGCAGCTGTGGCTGCTGCCAATTTAAAAGCTCAAACAGAATATTTTGGATTTTTTTTATTATTATTTTTTATTTTCCTGCAGCTCTTTCATCTTCCCAGCAGGTCCTAAATTGTCCAGAATGACCTTGGATCCTGATCCTCGGGATCTGGCACAAGGAGTGCTCTGCCAAGTGGGTTTTTCTTATCCTCCCTAAATGAGCTCGGAGGACGAGAAATAATCTGAGGAGGAGAGAAAAGATCTCAGCCAGTTCTCCAAAGGATCTGGGGAGAAGGAATTCCAAGTGGAGGAAATGGGGTTTTTATCCCTCATGGCACAAATTCTGGGATGTGCTCGTAAATCTCCTTCCCTTGCGGTTTGCTGTGGAGGTTGGCCAGGAATTCCCTGGTGGAGAGGGGATGGATCCTTCCAGGATTCCAGCTCTGGAGGTGGTGCCAGCACCGGGATCATTCCCGTGGCAACGAGGGAGGGATGAGCAAAGCCCCTAAACCAGACTGGAATCCCACGGCAGAGCTTAAACCATTCCTGGGCTCCTCGTCCCGGGAGCAGCCCCCTTGGAGCCAGTCCTGACCCTTTTGGGGTAAAAGTTAACGTTTTTATTCATTTTACAGCAAAATATAAAATACGGGGGCGGGGAGGTAGCAGTAACCCGCGGCAGTGTGCGTTTCTGGAATGAAGGGGAATTTCAGCCTGTTTGCAATGAAAGAACGGTGATAATATTTAATATTATGAAACATTTACAGCTGGCGGGGGGGGTCACGTTGTGCCCCGTGGGCCTGGGCCTCAGGCAGGGTCACCTGGATTTTTGAGGGAAAAACCCGAAGAAAAGCTTCACCCCCAGCGGGAGGAAGATTGGCCTGAGCGAACACCCAAAGTGAGGGAGCAGGAGGATAAATAAACACCAGGGCTGGAATTCCAGGGCTGGAATCCAGGGCAGCCTCTGGCCCTGGGGCTCCTGGGGGTGCCTTGGGGTGTCCCAGGGGGGGCAGAGGATGCCGAGCCGAGTGTTCTGCCAGGGAAAAGCAGCAGTGACAGCCGGGGGCTCCTGCGGGGAGCTGTGACAGGCCCCGTGTGACCTCGGGGGGACTGGGAAAAGGGGATGGAGCTGCGTGAGAGCCTCACCCTTATTCCTGCAAAGTCCACTCGGTGCCTTCAGGGATCCGGAGCACTGGGAATGTGTCCCCATGTCAGGGTAGGACGGGAATGGATTGACTCCATGGAGCTGTCAGAGGAGAAAGAAGGCTTTAGTTACAATCCCAACAGTTTCTTTTAGCACACGCTGTGTAAAAAGGTCTGTTCTTGCTCCATGGCACTGACACTGCTCTCCATGGGTTCAGGAATAGGAAACAACCCCTGGGACAGTTGTTCTGGCAAAGGGAACACTGTTTGCTGAGCCTGTGCTGACACACGGAGAGAGATGTTTTGGAAAGAGAAACTGTTGGCAGCTTTCCCTTGGGCAAGGAGCCGGCAATGGTCAGCGAGCTGAAATTCAGGCTCAGAAATATCAAATCCACATCCCCTCCTCCTCAGGAATGTGTCCTTTCCTCGGGAATGTGTCCCCCCTCCTCGGGAATGCGCTGATGGCATCGCGCTGCGCCGTTTTCCCGGGAACAAAAGCAGATCCTGGGGCTGCAGGGCATTCTCTGCCCCCCAAAATCGGGACCTCCCGAGGCAGGGAGCTGGAGGTGCCAAGCTGTGCCGGGTTTCCTTACCCCGAGCACAGGCACTGACCTCACCCTGCCTGGAATGGCTGCGGGTTGGATCCAGGGCTTGCCTGGAGGCAGACGTGACTCATTCCTTGTCTGGCGTGGAGGGAAATCTCGGCGTGTGGAGGGAAATCTCGCCGTGCTGCTGCCGGTGCTGGATGGGAGCAGCAGCTCCGTGACGTGGGACGGGCACGGCCCTCTGCCCTGCCCTGCCACAGCAGCGCGGCTTCGCTGGGGTTCGTCTGCTCAGGAGGTGTTTGGTGCCCTCTGCCCTGCTCAGGATGAGTTTTGGTGCTCCCTGTCCTGCTCAGGATGAGTTTTGGTGCTCCCCGTCCTGCTCAGGATGAGTTTTGGTGCTCCTCACCCTGCTCAGGATGAGTTTTGGTGCTCCCTGTCCTGCTCAGGAGGTGTTTGGTGCCCTCTGCCCTGCTCAGGATGAGTTTTGGTGCTCCCTGTCCTGCTCAGGAGGTGTTTGGTGCCCTCTGCCCTGCTCAGGATGAGTTTTGGTGCTCCCTGTCCTGCTCAGGAGGTGTTTGGTGCCCTCTGCCCTGCTCAGGATGAGTTTTGGTGCTCCCTGTCCTGCTCAGGAGGTGTTTGGTGCCCTCTGCCCTGCTCAGGATGAGTTTTGGTGCTCCCTGTCCTGCTCAGGAGGTGTTTGGTGCCCTCTGCCCTGCTCAGGATGAGTTTTGGTGCTCCCTGTCCTGCTCAGGAGGTGTTTGGTGCCCTCTGCCCTGCTCAGGATGAGTTTTGGTGCTCCCTGTCCTGCTCAGGAGGTGTTTGGTGCCCTCTGCCCTGCTCAGGATGAGTTTTGGTGCTCCCTGTCCTGCTCAGGATGAGTTTTGGGGCTCTCTGTCCTGCTCAGGATGAGTTTTGGTGCTCCCTGTTCTGCTCAGGATGAGTTTTGGTGCTCCCCACCCTGCTCAGGATGAGTTTTGGTGCTCCCTGCCCTGCTCAGGATGAGTTTTGGTGCCCTCTGCCTCGCTCGGGAGTTGTTCTGGTGCCCTTTGTTCTGTTTTGGAGCTGTTTTGGTGCTCTTTGTCCTGCTGGTTTTCCATGGTCCGCAGCAGGAGGTGGCGGGATGGACAGGGATGGACAGGGATGCATGGATGGACAGCTCTGCCTCAGGGCTATGAAAACCCCTTCTGCTGCCCAGAGCAGCCGTGGCTGCCCCTGGATCCCTGGCGTGTCCCAGGCCAGGCTGGACAGGGCTTGGAGCAGCCTGGGATGGTGGAAGGGGTCCCTGGACGTGGCAGAGGGATGGGATGGAATGGGATGAGCCCATTCCAACCCAAACCGTCCCACGGTACCAAAATGTCCTTTCTCCACCTCCATTTTTGTAGTTTTGCCCTTCCCTGACAAATCTGGGATTTCCTGCAGCTGAACCTGGGCTGACCCCGCTGCTCCCTGTGCCTTCCCGCCCCGAGCTGTGGCACATCCCAGCTCCGGGATCCTTCTCTCGGGAGCTGCCAGAGGCAATTCCACCCCAAACCACCACCCCCAGGTGCTGATGTGCTGCTGTGGGTGATGCCTTCAGTTTTATTTCCGTGTATTTCAGGTTCTGCGCTGCCCAGGGTGCAGCTCTGAGCTCACACTCAGCTCTGCACAGAGCAGGGACACAAAACAAATCCTGCTCCTGCTGCACACCAAGGACAACTTTCAGCCCAAAAGCACAAACAAGGCTGGGCTGGAGGGAGGAACAAGAAGGATGGGACCTCACAGCCTGGAGCTGGAATGGGACAATTAAACCCCAATATGCAAATGGACCAAAACTTATAAAAAGCTGAGACCTCGTGACCGTTTGTCCATTTTGTGCCCATTTTGGGTCCCCCTTGGGTGCAGCCGTGCTCAGGCCCTGCCCTGCCCAAGGTGTATCCTGGAGACCTTTCAATAAATCCCTGCTTCATTCCCCAGCTCTGCCCAGTCTCTGCTCCAGCTCAGCCTTCCCAGCCCTCACGGGGACCTGTCCATGGCTGGTGTCGCCTCTGTCCCTTTGTCCCTTCCCCCTGCGACCCCACCAGCCCCGTGCCAGCCCCTCCGCTCCTCTCCTCCTCCTCCCTGCCGCGGCCACGGCTCGGGCAAACATCCAGCTCAGAGGACATCCCAGGCACTTCCCAAGATTTCGGGATGCTGCGGCCGCTCTTTTTCGGCGGCGTGCGGGGATGGGGAGGGCAGGGAGGCGCTCGGAGGGTGTGATCCGTGTGTCCCCGCTCCCGCCGGAGCCGGGGGGCTGCCAGGGGAGCCCGGGGGGCTCAGCTGGTGTGGGCAGCATTCATGTGCAAAGCAGGGCAGCGGCGCTGGGGTGGCTCTGGCGGGCGAGCCCGGACTTCTCGGGGATGCTGCGCGCTCTCTTTACTCGTTCCAAACGCTGCGGCAGCATCTGCTCCCGACTGGCCCGAAATGGTGTTTCATAACAAGGAGATCTACGGCAGGCAGATCCCCGTTGGGAGGGCTGTAGCCCGAACAAAAGGCCCCGCTAGCCCCGATTTCCATAACAGATGCGGCAGGCGATGCGTGACAGCGCAGCGCCGGGGAGCGCCTTTATTCCCGCGTCTCCATCTGCAGGCCCCGGCCCTTTCAGCGCCTTAATTACTCTGCCCGGGCTTTGTGTGCCTCGGGAGGAAGGGCTGGTGCTTCATGCCGCAATGCCCGTGCTAATGGCTTGGGGTTGGGGGGGC
>WBMY01000687.1:79392-90913 GCA_013397315.1 Donacobius atricapilla | reverse complement strand
TCTTTCTCTTTTTCTTTCTCTTTTTCTCTTTCTTCTTTCTTTTTCTTTTCTTTCTTTCTGTTTCTCTTCTTTCTTTCTTTTTCTCTTTCTTTCTTGCCTTCTTTCTTTCTTTTCCTTTCTTCTTTCTTTCTTTCTTTCCTTCCTTCCTTCCTTCCTTCCTTCCTTTCCCCTTCCCCCTTTCCCTTCCCAGGCCCCCTCCTGACTCCCCTCCCCAGGCTCGGGGGTCTCCCATCCCCGTCACGCTCCCCGGGACTGTTTGGTCGGGGGGTGACTGCGGTGACCGCCCCTCCCTCGGGGCTGGGGGGGCTCTGGGGCAGCCCCTGCCCGCGCCCCTTTCCCGCAGGAGGAGAGGAAAGCAGCACGAGTCCCTGCTGCCAGATGGTCGCTCTCTGCCATGCCTGGTTTCAAAAGGCTCTGTTTAACATTCCCGGCAGATGAGGCCGGCCTTTCCCGGTGAGTCAGCTCCCAAAGATTAAACAGGGAGGGGTGGGAGAGGTCCCCAGGCAGGGATGGGGCCTGGAAAAAAAAGCAGGAGGGTTTTGGGGATTCATCGGAATAGGAGGATGCGCTGAAACGGGAGAGGGGTTTGAAGCAGAACGCGTTAAATGGGAGAAATGGAAATAATTCTTAAGGGAAAGTGTATTAACATGGGAAAATAGATCGATGGGTTGAATAGAAAATAAAGGAATGGCTCTGCACCTGAGGGGGTTTGGGTCCTGCTGGTTTATGGAACTGTCCCTGCCCATAGGTGGGATGGGCTTTAAATCCATCCCAAACCAGCCCGGGATTCTGGGATTCTACCATGCAGGAACAGCACCAAACAACTTTTTTTTTTTTTCCTGTGATGCAGAAGATAAGGAGGATTTATAAAACTGTTTCAGCTTCAGAGGTGTGAAACTCTGGCTGCTTTTCCAGAGCTGGATCCGCTCCCAGCCTGAGCTGGATCCCAGGGATCAAAGGGCAGCGTTTCCCATCGGGCAGGATCGGGAATAAACCCAAGCACAGCCAGGATTTTTGTGCTGGATGGCAAAACAAACACATCTCGCCGGGTTCATAATCCTAACATCTCCAGAGAAATGGATCTCCAGGAATTCGCTGCCCAGGTCTCCTGAAACAAGGACGTGGTGGCCAAAGCAGCACCTCCCCAGGCTGGAATTTTCTCTGGGAAAGCAGCTCCAAGCCAGGCTCAGCCCCTGGAATCACTCCACATCCCCTCGGGAATTTTTCCAATTCGTCAGGGGAATCTCTGAGGATTTTGAGTTTATTTTGGAGTTGTGCATGCTCATGAATTAACCATGGGACTGGAACTGTTTGGATGCTGCTAAGTCAGTTGTTAAATGAGAGCTGGAAATTAGACCTGAGCTGTGTAATTACATTTACAGATCTGCATCTCTGAGCAACTTTAATGGGCAGATGTCAGGCGCGGGCATGGCCAGGATGCATCTGGCTCTGGAAGCTCCAAAAGGAATTAATCCCGATTTATTTTAGCTGCAGAGCAGGGAAAAGCCACGTTCCTGCTGCAAGAGATGGTGCCCACGTCGGGGGCCTAACGGGGGTCCCTATTTCCATTCCTGGGAGGGTGAGCAGTGAACCTTTGGGTTCAATCCATGAACTGATAAATGAACTCCTGAGCGGCTGGAATTCAAAGCTGACTGATGCTGCTCTGCCTGCCAGGGTGCATTTTCCTTTGCACCAGCCCATTTTCCTGCTCCTTTCCCCCAGCACAGGTAGGAAGGGGCTGCCCCGGCTGGATGTCCTGGCGGGGCTGCACTTCCCAGAGATGTGGAGATCGTTTTTATCTCTGTGTTTACTCACAGTTCGTACAAAAAATCAACATTTTTGCTGCCTCCCGCCCCCCAGGCCTGGCTTGGCTGTGTGTGGCCGCGTTCCTGCAGCCACTGAGCGCGTTTGGGAAAACCAGACCTTCCCCAGCCGCGCTCTTCCTCAAACATCCCCTTTTCCAGGCACGACCTGGTTGTAAATCAGCAGAGGAGCTGGGGCTCTGCTGCCAGCGGCCTCCCAGAGTCATTCCAGACCTTCAGGGCCAGGAGGGGATGATGCAGCAAGGGGGAAAAAAAAAAAAAACAAAACAAAAAACACCTTCCAGACTTAATTTAGTTCCAACTCCTCCCTTAGCAATGCTGCAGGAGGCTTTACCCTGCCTGCTCCCGCCTGGCACAGCCCACAGGAGCATCCCTGCCTGTGGAAAACCGGGATAAATCCACCTCCTGCAGTGGCAGGACAATAAAACCGGTGCCGGCAGCCCCGTGGGGCAGCCTTGCAGCCAGACGCGTCTCCGGGAGGGAAGGCAGGTTCTCCCCTCTGTCCTTTATTCCAAGATAATCCTGAGTGCCTGGATGAGCGAGGCTTGGGCTCTTGGCCGTGAGCTGGGTTGGAGCCTGGCATGGCGCTGTGGTTAAAAATCGAGCCAAGAGCCTGGATTTGGGGGAAATCCATGAGGAGGTTTGCTCTGGCTCCGGGAAGGGCCCCAGCCGTGGCTTTGGATCTCCCTTCCCGCTGGGATCCAGCTTTAACCCCTTCACGGAGGAGCAGAGGATGGTTGGGGGTGGAAGGGACCTTCCAAGGTCATGTGGTGCCCTGGGCAGTGACATTTCCACCAGCCCAGGTTGCTCCAAGCCCCGTCCAACCTGGGGTGACAGCAGGGAGCCGCATCCGCCATCCTCGTTCATCCCATGGAAACCCTGCCAGTGATGGATGGGCAGCAGCCTGCCTGCGAGGGGGGAAAAATGGGAAAAAAGAAGATTTCCTAAAAAAAATTTAAAAATATTTTGATGTTTTGCTGCTGTTGGAGTGCAAGGAGTCCTCCAGGTACCTTCCAAATTCCTGCTGAACGCCATGGACACCCTCTGGAAGACGTGGATGTGGACAGGGATGCTTTCATGGATGTTCACATGGATGGTGATGTGCACAAGTGGGTCAGGAAATCCCCAAGTGGTTTTTAAAGGATTTCTTTGGAAAGGACCTTTCCATGGCGGTCCCCACCCTGTCTGAGCTCCCGGAGGGTGCTGAAACAGGGAGGGGGAACAACTCCCGGGGTCCCGCTGCCAGCTGTTCCCGCCCCGGGCAGAAAAAGTGCCCCTGGAAGTGTCCAAGGCCAGGCTGGACACAAACCGGGATGGTGGAAGGTGTCCCTGCCAGGCCAGGGGTGCGGCAGGACGATCTTCGCAGTCCCAATCCAAACCTCCCCACGATTCCATAAACAATTCACAGTTTCTTGCACAAGGCACTAAGGGCTGCTTTGAAACCCCTCCAGGGTTGGGGATTCCACCCCTGCCCTGCCCAGCTCTACCTTTCCCAGGAAGAAATTCCTCCCATTATCCCACCTAAACCTCCCCTGGCACGACTCGAGGCCACCTCCTCCCTCCTCATTTTCATTCGGCCCCTTGAATCCTCAATGCCCACCCCTGTCAAACACGGATATTCTCATCCCTCTCTCGTTCTGGGATTCCCAAGAAGCCCCAGAACCCTCCAGGTCGGAAAAATTCTCTCGGATCGTCGAGTCCAACCATTCCCCAGCGCTGCCCCATGTCCCCAAGTGCCACATCCACGTGGATTTTAAATCCCTCCAGAGATGGGGACTCCGCCACTGCCCTGCCCTACCTTTTCCAGGAAGAAATTCCTCCCATTATCCCACACAAACCTCCCCAGGCTCACCCCGAGGCCGCTCTCTCATTTTCATTTTTAGAGACACACAGAGAGTCTGTAAATTCACCAGGCGTCCTCTGGAAGATTGAATCATCAATATTCATCTCTGTTAAACACCAACATTCCCGCCCCGCTCTCCCTCTGCATCCCAAATCCCAGTTTAGCGCCAGGAAATTTCTGTGTGGGTGCCTAAAAGGAGAAGGTGCTGATCCTCTGGCCTCACCTCCGGGAGCTGCGGGGCTGAAGGTCGTTGTCAGAGCTCGTTATCAACCGCTGATTAATTAATCAGCCAAGCCATGCACGCAGGCAAAGGTTAACGGAGCACGGCCCTGGCTGATCCCCGTCCTAATAAAGCCGCTCTGATTGCACTTAACACCTGCTTTAAACCCAGCCTCATTAAGCCGGGGCTAATGAAAGGGGAATCTTGGAGCAAGGACAGAGCCAAAGACTTTTCCCTCCGCGGCGTTTTCCCACCAGGCAAAGCCATTCCAGGGGGAAATGCCTGGGAATAATTAATAATTGCCGGGGATGTTTGAAGTGAATTTCCAAAGCAAACAAACAAACAGGTCGTGATTGCCTGGGAGGGGGCAGAGGTTGGGGGGATGTGCTGTGGGGTTTTTCCTGAGGATTCCTCTGGTTTCAGCGCCAGGAATTCCAGGACGTGGAGCAGATCCGGGATGGTGCCAGGAGCCCATTCCGTGTTCTCTCACATCATCCCATCGAAGAGAACCCAGCAGGAAAGGTAGGAGGGGAATAAAACGGACCCTTGTCATCCATGTCCTTTACAGCTTCGATTTTCCATGGGGTTTGTTTTCCGCTGGGGTGGGAAGAGACCGTGAGGGAGCCCTCCCACCATCCCAGGCTGCTCCAGCCTCAGCTTCTCTGGGAATCCCATTCCTGTCCCTCCCCAGCTGCGCAGGGAAGGATTCCTTCCTGATACCCTGCTGGAATTCTGCAAGCTTGGATTTGGGGGTTTCGGTGCACAGTAAGGAGTGTGAGGCGATACGGAGGACTTGAGGTGTTGTCCAAGTCCTTCTTCTTCACCTTCTTCCTTCTCCTTCATCATTTAGGGTGTTTTTTTTTTCTAATTGGGTGAAAAAGGTCCACGTTGCAGGCCTTGGGTTGTCATTATTGGGTCAAAAGTATTAATAATAGAGTTGTCACCTCATTATTAGGTAATTATTGCTTAAATAACCTTGGAAAGAGTTAGAGGGGCTCCATTTTACCCCATTTCTTTAACTTGCTACTTAGAGCTCACTCCTCGTCAGTCTGTAAATAGGTAAGAAATAATGAACATCCAAATCTGAGCTCGAAGACCTACTTTTCCCGTGTATTATCCATCCTGACCTTGGCAGAGGAAAAAAAAAGCCAGAACTGTCTCAATATCCCACCGAAATTCCTCCTCTTTTGGTTAAAAACTCTTCCCCCTCTGTCCAGGACCCCGCTGTGATTCCCAGCGCCCCCAGATCCCTCCGGGATGGGCTTCACCCGGAGCCAGCAGAGCCTGGTGAGCCGTTCTCTTCCTTTCCGCGGGGATTATTTGTCTTCCTTCTTTATTTCACTCCTGCCTAAATGTAATAATCCCTCCCAGAGCCGGGGATTAAAGCCGGGCTGGCAGCGAGGCCTCGACACGAACCAGAGCTCCGGCAAATCCTCCCCGCTTGAGGCTTGGGAAAACCAGACCAGACAAAACTTTGGTGGGAATGCCAGAGGGAAAAATCCTGAGCTTTCCCAAGGAAAAGGCACTTCTGTGTGACCCCTTAGGGCTGGAGTTTCACTCCTCAGGGAAAAAAATCATTTTCCCGACTTTTTTTTTTCCCCCTTTTTTTTCTTTTTTCTAGGGGAAAAAAAAGTGAGAGTTTTGCACAAAAAGCCAATAAATTCCAAGATTTCGTTGTTGCTGGGATAAAACCCCTCTGGCTGGGATGTTCTGGTGGGGAAAGCTCCGGGGATTTGCTCATTCCCACTCTCCTTTTCCATGGGCAAAGGGCAAATCTGCTCCTGCATGGCCAGGGAGGAGCTGCCTGTGACTCACCCCTGAACTTTATTTGCAGAGGAAAATCCACCCCAGCCTGGGCTGGTCCCATTCCCATCCTGAGCACATCCCGGGACGTGCCCTGCTGGAAGCACGGGAGCAAACCCAGCCTTGAGCCTGTGGGAATCCTCCGGGAATTATCCAAACCCGCAGATTTTCCTCTGTGTGGGGAGAAATCCCCAACCCTCGATGCTCAAATATCGGAAAGTGAGATTAAATCGAGGAAAGTCCATTTTCTTTCCCGGCTTGGTGGTGTCACCACGCACATCCTCGTGCTCCTGCTGCTTGGATCCTTTGAGCCATCCTAGAACTAATCCCAAACCCCGCAGAGGTGGGTAACAGATTATTGGGACATCATTCCTGCCCTCCTGTATTTTCCAGCTCCAATTCACAACTGTTAGTCTTTAAAAATAACCCTCAAATTAGAAAAACTCCAACAGGTACAGCGAAGGATTTAATCCCGAATTGGGAGTGGTGCTGGCTGGAAAAACCTGGGAATTTTGGCGGTCTGCTTTGGGAAAACTTGGGGATTTTTTTCTTCCTCAAACCACCAGAATTCCCATTTAAACGTGTTCAAGGATCTGCTGCTGCAGCACTGAGCGAGCAGCTTTCCCAGGATAACTCAGTTCTGGACCTGGAGAGCTGCAGCCACCAGGAATTGGTTTAGGAATTGAATCCAGAATTAATATGTTTGTAAAGATCTTTGAAAACTCCGCTGTGGCCAAATTGCACCGGCTTTGCTGATGAAAAGAGCTTAAATACACCTCAAGTCAGGTTTAGCACCAATTAAGCCAGAGAGGGAGGGGTTTAATTAGAATTTTAGGGATGGAATGGGATGCTGGGGGCAGAAAAGAGCTGGAATCCCGTGGGATGGTCCGGCTCTTTCCAACCTCACAAAAAACGGGACACTGAGGCTTTCCCTGCCGGGCTGGAGCTGCTCCTTGCAAAGCCCCAGCAGAGGCTTTGCCAAGCCGGGCTCAGCTGTGCCGAGGCCAGCCTGGGGAGCTGATCAGACACGGCCCAGCAAAGCTCCCTCATCAAACCAGTCCAAGCCATCCCTGGAGCAGCTGGGTGGGAATTCCAGCGGGGCGGAAGCTCCTGATCAGCGATGGATGAACCCGGATAAACTCCTCGCCTTTTTGGCAGCGGCTTCTCCGGATTTAACCTCCGGCTCAGCCGTCACCAGCTGAGGCTTCCATTGAAAGTCAGTGTAGGGAGATGATATAAAAAAATATATATATAGGATATAAAATTCCAAGTTTTTGCCCCAAACCCTTGCTTTTCCATTGGGACCACCACAGGGAAAGCACCATGAGGGATAAATTCCATTTCCCCCAGCAGAAACGTCTCCCTGGGTGGAATCGCAGGGAGATGATATCAAAATATATATATAGGATCTAAAAATTCAAAGTTTTTGCCCCAAACCCTCACTTTTCCATTGGGAGCACCACAGGGAAAGCACCACGAGGGATAAATTCCGTTTTCAGCTGTCACCAGCTGGGGCTTCCACTGAAAGTCAGTGTAGGGATATGATATAAAAATATATATATAGGATCTAAAAATTCAAAGTTTTTGCCCCAAACCCTCACTTTTCCATTGGGAGCACCACAGGGAAAGCACCACGAGGGATAAATTCCATTTCCCCCAGCAGAAACGTCTCCCTGGGTGGAATTGCAGGGCCCTGCACGGTGTTATCAGGGCACATTATCCTTGTGGGAAGGCTGGAATTATTTTTGTTCCGACCCGTTCATTACCTGGGAGAGAATCTGGGGGAATATTTCTGCTGCTGCTGAGGAGAGCTCTGGATTTATGGATGTAAGAGCAGCAGCTAAACAAAAGGAATTGTCAGCTAACGTTGCTTTGGTGAAGCAGAGTTGAATTATTTTTGTGCAATGTTTTTATTCCATTTTTGCCCTCAAGTGGAAACGCTTGTTTTCGATTTCCTGCTATTTTCCTCCATCATTTTATTCCTTTCTGATATTTAAATACGTATTTGCAACTCCGCTGCGATTTCCACCTCGAGTGAGCTTTTCATTGGCCTCCTCCTCTCAAGTGTTGTTAAATCACCACAAATTGGAGTTTTCAAAGCGCTTGGTCAGGAGAGAGATTAAATCCTTCATTCCCAGGCCTTCCCAAAGAGAAGGAATATTTCCATCTCTCAGCAGAGCCTCTGCTTTCCGCCTGCCCTCGAGCTGCAGCTAAGAGACCTCCAGGGATGTTTTTAGAGAAAAGGGAGGGCGAAGGACGCAAAAATATTCAGCTGTGAGCAGGAGGGATTGATCCGGAGGTGTTGATGCTGCCTCCAGTGAAGAGCTTTGTTTTCGCCTCCTCTCCATCCCTGTGATCCCGACTCCTCTCCTCAAGGACAAATCCTTTAATTGCGAGCACGGAGCTGGCGTCATCCCCTCGTTAGAAACCAACTGCAGCTGAGAACACGCCAGGGAGGAAAGAAAGAAAAAAAAAAAATAAGAGAACAACAACGACAACAAGGATTTTAAGCCTGCAATTTAAAATCAGGGCGGGTTTGCGAGGTGCAGATGTGGAGACATCTCCCCTTATCAGCATCCCGCGAATGGATTTGTGAGGAAAAATCCCCAACCCTCAATGTTCAAATACCGGGAAGTGAGATTAAATTGAGGGAAGTCCATTTTCTTTCCGGGCTTGGTGGTGTCACCACGCACATCCTCGTGCTCCTGCTGCTTGGAGCCATCCTAGAACCAATCCCAAACCCCGCAGAGGTGGGTAACAGATTATTGGGACACCATTCCTGCCCTCCTGTTTTCTCCTCCGTTGTCTCCCTGAGCGAGCAGGGCTGGGAGCTCAGGAAAGGAACATTTCCTCGGGTTGTTTCCTTGGAACTCCCTGACCAGGAGCCTTCGCGCTGCTGGAGGAGTCTCCGTCAGATCCCGGCGATTTGGGAGTTCGGCAGCTCAGCTGGCTGAGAGCGAACAAGAGCCAAGGAATTCCTGGGAGCAGTCACACACTTATCCCTGTTTGCTGTGGGGTTGGGAGTGCCAGACACCTTTATTCCCAAAAGAATCCGATCCGAACAGAGCGGGACACCCTGGGGAAGGCTCTGCCTCCACTGGGAGGTGACCAGGCCAAGATCTGTGTGCGGAGGGTCCTTCACAAACACCGGGCTCCAGGAAAAACCAGGATTTCTCCGGGGGAATTATCACCTCCAGCCTGATCTTTATCTGTTTCTCCCTGCAGGGGCTGTCAGCACTGGCATTTTACCGGGAATGTCGTGCTGGGGTGGTTATTCCAACCCGGAGTGTGAGGAGGAGCAAGAATTCCACCAGTGAGGAGATGTCTGGTGGGAAGGGATGCCCGGGAAGAGCTGCTGGAGTTCCTGGAGCTCAGCTCCCATCCCAGAGTGTTTTCCCATTGGGAAAGGGATTTTGGGGAGCCATTCCTGTCCTCCAAGGCAGAACACCTGGGGTGGTGCCATTCCTCCTGTTCATCCCCCCCATTCCAACGCTCCGTCCTGCAGGAATTTAAAGTTTTCCTTGAAATTTTAAAACACTCGGTTCATCTGCCTAAATGTTCTTCCTGTCTTTCCTCCCACATGGACGAGCTGGGAATGCTCCCCGGGAGAAGGGAAAAATCCAAGGAGAGCTCCGAGCCCCTGGCAGGGCCTGGAGGGGCTCCAGGAGAGCTGGAGAGGGATGGGGACAAGGCAGGGAGGGACAGGACACAGGGAATGGCTCCCACTGCCAGAGGGAGATTGGGAAGGAATTCCTGGCTGGGCTGGAATTCCCAGATTTGCTGTGGCTGCCCCTGGATCCCTGGGAGTGTCCCAGGCCAGGCTGGAGCAGCCTGGGATGGTGGGAGATGTCCCTGCCATGGCAGGGCTGGATTGGGATGAGCTTTAAGCGCATTTCCAACCCAAACCATTCCATGATTCCATGAGTGGTTTGGTTCTCCTGGCTGTATGGACTACAGGGGAATATTTAATGCAACTAGATAAAAATCCTTTTATAGGAATAAATCCAAAATAGGAATCAGGATAGGAACACGAAAATAGTGGCATTATTTGGGATGGCTTTTGGTGCCACACCAAGACAACACTATTATTATTAAATTATTATTGTTATTATTATTACTATTATTATTTTTACCACCTCCTGGCAATGCCAGAGGTGTTTGGGGCTGAGCAATTGTGGGTATTTCTTGCTGGGATTAAAACCGCGTCAATCCCGAAAGTGCAAAGAATTCTCCAGAAAATCAATCTCAAGCCGAGGAGGACAATTTGAATGCAGAATTATTTTGTTATCACCCAAATTTAATAAAAAGGCAGCAAAGCTGAGCGGGTTTGCTCTACTTGGAGCTTTGTAAAGGCTCTTTTTTTTATCCATCTTGGCTCAGCTTTGGGTGGTTTATTCCAGGGAAAAACGCGATTTTAGCCAAGTTTTGGCTCAGGCTGTGACACCCCTTTTCCTCACACTCCCGTTTCCAGCTCACCAGGAGCAGGCAGCAATTTTTCTGAGGAAGTTCAGCCCCGTTCCCACATCATTCCCAACTCCTCCTACTCTGATTAATTAAGGATTGATTAGCTGCGACGTCTTTGCTTGTCCCTCATCCCAGGAGCCGTGGCTGGACATGGAGCAACTGCCGCCATGGGAGGTCCCACCACGGGGTGGCCTTTTCCACAAGGACCCCCCACACTTCCCCTGCAATTTGGAATATCTGGGGAGGTCCCTGAACCTCAGCCAGAGCAGCCCTGAGCTCCCTCATCCTTCAGCCACGGGATAAAATGTGGGGAAATGAGAGAAAGAAAGGTTCTCTTTGGGATTTGTGGGTCAGAAGGGCCTCGTTTTTCCCAGGGAAACCACGGAACTGGTTTGCCAGTGGGATTTTCCGGAGGTGGGAGGGATGAACATTATGGTTCTCTCACCCAGGTGGAGAGAGAGAAAGCCTGCCTGGTAAATTTAGCCTAAATTTGGGCTGAAAAGCTCTCCTTTAGAGTAAAAACCAGGCCAGAATCGCTGGAGAATTGAGCCAGGGTCTCATGATCGAAGACAAATGTCACCAGCACGTGCCCAGATCCCAAATCCAGCCATCAGATTTTGTTCTTCCCGCTCCCAACTCTCCTCAGGAGGGATTCCCACGTGTAGCATCCCTCCCAAATCCCAGAGCCCTCACCCAGCAAAGGATTTCCTCGGGAATGGGCGGCCAGGAAATCAAATCCCTAGAACTCCCGGGCTTCAGGATGTCGTGGGAGGGAACTGCTGACCTTTCCTGGGAGCCCCGGCTCAAAGCAGGATTTGGGGAAGTTTAAAAGCAAAGCTCCGGCTCCAGGATGGATCATTTTCAATCCCTCGGGGTCGTTGGGAGACAAATGGACAAGAGAGATTGGAAAAGAGGGATGAAAGCCCCGTTTGCCGGGGGCAGAGGGGTTTATCAGCCCTGCCCAGCTGAGCCAGGCTTAGATTAAAAATGATCTGAGGGAACAGGGACTGGCTGCAGCCGGGAGCTCCTTCCAGGCTAATTACAAAGAGCATTTCCACCACGGAGCAGCTGCAGAGGGCTTTATCTAAATGAGAGGCCTGTCCACCCCCAGAATGGGAATCATTCTGAAGGAAGGAAACTCAAAAAAAGGAAATTGCACCTCCATTGCATTTCCCTGATCCCACGTTTCCCTAGCAGGACGCTTTCCTTGGCACCTCAGAGCTTCTCCAGCCTCACTGGGCACCGCAGCCTTTTCCTTTCCTTTTCCTTTCCTTTTCCTTTCCCTTTCCTTTCCCTTTCCTTTCCCTTTCCTTTCCCTTTCCTTTCCCTTTCCTTTCCCTTTCCTTTCCCTTTCCTTTCCCTTTCCTT
>WBMY01000687.1:48601-75837 GCA_013397315.1 Donacobius atricapilla | reverse complement strand
GTGCACTGCATTCCCAGAGGGAGACTGGACCCATCCCAGCACCGCTGGGCCCTTCTGCAGGATCATCTCTGCTCCAACAGAGCCACGTCTGGCACTGCAGGAGGGCTGGGCTGGGCTGCTCCCAACAGCCCGACCAACAGGTGTCACGTCCTCTTCTGACTCTGTCACCGCTTTCTTTCTTTCTTTCTTTGTGTTTTTGCACCACTACATTTTTATTTTTAATATTCCTAGTAAAGAACTGTTGTTCCTATTCCCACATCTTTGCCTGAAAGCCCCTTCATTTCAAAATTATAATTCAGAGGGAGGGGTTTACATTCCCCATAACAAGGGAGGCTCCGGCTTTCCCTGGCAGACACCTGTCCTTCCAAACCAGGACAGATCCCATCAC
This sequence comes from Donacobius atricapilla, assembly GCA_013397315.1. Taxonomy (NCBI): domain Eukaryota; kingdom Metazoa; phylum Chordata; class Aves; order Passeriformes; family Mimidae; genus Donacobius; species Donacobius atricapilla. The sequence goes on along the minus strand of WBMY01000687.1, from coordinate 75,449 downwards.
ATTTTTGTAGGACCAAAACCCACCCAGCCCTGCAATCTGCTGCTCCCATCTCCAAGAGGAAACTTGCTCAGCTTTGCAAAAGAGCAGGAAGTGGCCCAGAAGAGGAATATTTGTGCAGCCCTGCTCCCATCTCCTCTGCTGAATGCAGCCCAGGCCTGAAGGGATTTCCTTGCCAGGCTCTGGATTGCACCAGGCAGGATTTATTGGCTCGGAGGGAAGCGATCCCGGGATATCAGAGCCTGCACAGCATCTCCCGCCCCAACTGCAAACAAAGATTTGATTGTCCGTGTTTATCTGGGATGATTTATAAAGCAGCTCTTCGCTGGGAGCCGCAGGAAGAAAAACATTTGGGTTTTTGATCCGGTATCTTCCCTCTCTTTTTTTATTTTGAGGGGAAAACAAATGTCACAAGGTTGGATCCAGCTGCGGAAAGGCGGGATCTGAGCCCCTTCCAGGGACACAGGTGGGGGAGTCCCCAACCTGCCGCCGTTAATGAGGAGATTTTAGGGGCAAATCCTTCCCTGTGGAGGTGGGGAGGAATGGAATTGCCAGAGAAGCCGTGGCTGTCCCATCCCTGGAAGTGCCCAAAGCCGGGCTGGGTGGGATTTGGAGCACCCTGGGAACTTGCCCAGTGGAGTGGATTGGGATAATTCTTAATGTCCTTCCCAACCCAAACCATTGGGGATTCTGGAATTCCATGAGGTTTCTCCATGACCTCACCCCCGGTGCAACCAGCAGATCCAGGTGGGCAGGAGGATGGGATTGTGCACAAGGACTGTGGATGTGCTTGGCCAAATGGGGATGTCCTGCTTTTTCTCCCAGGAATGAGAAATTGGATGTCCCGCTGCCAGGCCAGGTGTGGCTTTGGGGTCCCAGCGCTGGCAGCTGCTCCACAACACCCTTGGGCACAGGGGTTGATTTTTCGGGATGTCCTGTGCGTGGCCAGGAGTGGGACTGGATGATCCTTGTGGATCCCTTCCAGCTCCAAGTATTCCATGATCCCGGTGTGGATTTGGGGGTCTCTGCACACCTGGGTGGCTCTGGCAAACAATGGAATGCGCCCCAAAAGCTGGAAAACCTCACAGGAAAGGAAATGACAGCATTCCCACCGCGGAGGGTTAAAATAACTCCTGGCAGGAAACATCCTGGAGTGGCTGCACCTGGAAGAACATTGTCCTTGGGGGGAATTGTTCCCACCTGGAAGAACATTGTCCTTAGGGGAGTTCTCACGTTGGATGAATGGAGCTGGTGCCTGGAATGGGATCACCTGGCCAGGGGGCAAGGATTCCCTGAGGGATTGGCAAGCGCTGGAGGCAAATTATGAATGCACAGCCCATAATAATCCCTCCCAGACGGGAAGAATTGTTGTTTCTCTTCCCTGAGCGCAGGCTGGGGGGAATGTTTACCTTATTTATTTTATTTATTGGTGTTTTTATTACTGGCACACAAATCCTGGTCCTGGAGGGATCTGATGGCCCCACAGCTATTCCTATTCCTATTCCTATTCCTATTCCTATTCCTATTCCTATTCCTATTCCTATTCCTATTCCTATTCCTATTCCCACTCACCTTCCACTGGTTTACACCGGGAAAATCAGAGGGTAGAGGTTAATTAGGGAATTAATTAGGGCAATAGGAGCGTTGAGGGACGGGGATGGAAGCACTTCCAGCAATCCCAGGGCTTTGCATCCAGCCAGGAATTCAGGGGAGAGCTGGGGATTTGCCCATGGAAAAGTGAGGGCACCACCATCAATACTTCCAGGCAGTCCCTGCTGCTCCCCCTCCCTTCCTTGGGATTTATTCCCACCTGGAGAGGGCCTTTCCCATCCTTCCGTATCCGTGAGCTCGTGCCGGTGGGGATTAATCAGACCTGGGCATTAATCTAAAGCAGTCTTCAAATCCAGCACTGGAATCAGCTGGTACAAATAATTAGCTGAGTTCCTTAATCCTGCTTGAGGTCCCTCATGATCCTGAGCTCCATGGGAATTCCAGGGACGTCCCTCCCGCTGCAGCACAGGTGAAATCTGTGGAGCCACGAAGGAGCAGCTCCCGTGGGGTCTGTGCTGGCTGGAGTCTCTGCTTCCCCAAATTCCTGTAAAGCAGGTTCTAAATCCCTGTGCCAGCCTGCAGAGCCCGCCTGGCTCCCCCGGAATTCCAGGAACGTCCCTCTTGCTGCTCAAGCCTGACTGCAGCAGGGGTGAAATCCAGGAAGAGAGGCAGGAACCACATCCCTGGGATCTGTGCTGGCTGGAGCCTCTGCTTCCCAAAATTCCTGTAAAGCAGGTTCTAAATCTCTGTGCCAGCCTGCAGAGCCCACCTGGCTGGGCTTTTCCGAGGTTTCGGCTGATCCTAGGAGGGCAGAATGGTGAGGATTCCACTCCTCCACCGCTGTGGTCACTTTATTTAAGGTGATCTCTAACTCCATATAACTGGAAAATTACATGGAAAACCTCCTTTTCCCAGGATTTCTGTTTTATGGCTCCTGGTTTATAGAGCTATATTTTAACTCCACCTTTTCTCTGCTTTTATTTGCCCAGCTGTTGTGTTGGTTTATTGTGGGATTATTTTCCATGTGAATTCAATTCCGCCGGAGGCTTTTCCTCGCTCAGGTATTTCTGTGCCTCTGCCCTGAGGGAAAAATTCCCTGCACAAACAAGGATTGATTTATTTACTAACATTTACCAGATTTGCTGCACTGCAAATGTGGGGCTTAAAGATCCTGGAGCTGCCCAATGCTCCTGATGAGGGAAAATCCTGGAATTTCTACATGGCATTCCAAGGTGAGGTGAGCCAGGACGCGCAGGACCTGATGGGAATGGGATGCCGAGTTAAGACAAGGGGGAAAAGATGAGAAGAACCCAGAGGATGAGGAGGATAAATGGGATATTGGGAAGGAATTCCTGGCTGGGATGGAATTCCCAGAGAAGCTGTGGCTGTCCCTGGATCCCTGGGAGAGTACAAGGCCAGGCTGGACGGGGCTTGGATCCACCTGGGATCGCGGGAGGTGTCCCATGGATGGGATTTAAGGTCTAGGGGATGACTGGGAGCTGAATTCTCACAGAGCCCACACCCTTATTCCAAGAACTCCTGGAAAACTGCTCGGCATCTCCCAGCTGTGTTTGACTGAGCTCTGTCCTCACTGAGCCGTGCTTAAACCCCGGCCTGTCTTAACCAGGGATGAAATCCCAACATCTGCAGTGAATCAGCGGTGTCACCGAGTCTCAGGCCCTAGGCTGAGGCTGAGGGAGATGGAATGAGATTTTTCCCCGTTTTTTTTTTTAATCCAGCATTTGCCTAGCTGGGAAGCCGAGCTGCCAACAGCCCCGACCCTCTGGAGTGGGTAAAACCTCACTCAAAAGTGCAGCGTGATCGCATTTTTATTGATTTATGGCTAAAACCCATCTCCATGAACTCCTTGTGTCTCTATCCCAGAGCCACAGATCCCAATTAAAGCTGAAGGTGCTGCCCAGCTCCTCCTGCCTCCCTCAGCACCTGCATAAATTTCCACAGGTGGCTGAAATCCAGGGTTTTCTAAAAATTTATTTAGCACTGCACTTCTCTGAATTTAATGGGATGATGCTGAGCCCTGGGAAATCCAGCATGGGAATGTGCCTGTGCTCCAGGGAATCTCTGCTCCCACCTCCACCTGCCACAGCTTTTTCCCCAAAAAACGCCTTCCCACAAATGGCTCAGCTGCTGAAAACCCAATAAATTCCCAAACCTTCCCCACGTGCTCAGGGTTGTTGGCATCATGATTCTCATTTCATCTTGAATGTGGATTTATTAACTCTCCTGCTTAATTACTCCTCAGTGAGGGTGGTTTTCTGAGCTCTCCAGAGGCAAGCAAAGCATTGGGAATGGCCGGCAGCTCTTCCCAGCTGTGCTCCCTGCCTGCTTCCAGATGTGCAAATAAAAGGAATCCTGATGGCAAGGTGCTGTCCTAGCACAGAGGAAATTAAATGAAATTAAATTAAAAGCACGTCCTGTTTCCCAAACCTCACCCAGGCCCTTCCATCAGCCAGCACCAAAATCAATATTGGCATTTTCAACCTGGCTTAATTTGAAAGATTCCGGGCTGGATAAAAGATGGGAAAAACTGTGGCGCCATTTGAAGCTGATTTATTTTAATGAGATGCCTACAAGTGCTCCTTGCATCTCATGAGGATAGCCAAGTGTCAGGATAATGATGCCGCGTGCACATGGAGATAATTCCTCAGCTTTAACACCCTCGTGGTGGTGAAAGTCCCCGTGGAGGTGTGGGAAGAGGAGAAAACCCCCAGGAATTTGTGGAGCAGGCGAAATCCACGCTGCACCAGGCTCTAAAATCCCGCTCCTGAAGCCAGGAATTGGAGGCAGGAACATAAAACCTGGCAGGGAATCGCATTAAAAAATATCAGAGCAGCCTGGAAATGTCAGGAACAAAACCCAGAGGAGGGCAGGGGGGAGGCGGAGGCGAGGAACGAGGCAGGAACCAACCCCGAGGGGACACCGGGAAATGGGAATTTGCCACCCAGAGCACCTCAAAACAGCACCTGGTGCAGGTTTAGGGACTCCCAAAAAACCCTTTAGACTGTCACCCTCTTAAATCCCATTTTTCCCCCACCTCATCTGCCTGGAAACCTCAGTGTTGGGTGTTGGAGTCCAGGGCAGGTGGAAAACCCCTGGAACTGCCCTGGGGGCTCCCAGAGCCCGGCTGGGACCCCAGGAAAGCCTTGCCTTGGACNCGTGGTTATTTCCAAGCTCTCCCTGTGAACAACATCCTGCGTGTATTTTTATCTTCTGGAATCTCCTGGCGGGGAATTCAAAGCCCAAGGGAGAGGAGTCCCCGTCCCTCCCAGGCTGGCAGTGGGTGCAGCGCTGCTGGAGGTCGCAGCGCTTTAAAAGCCGGGTATTCCTCCAGGAAAAAGGATGGAATCGCCCGCATCCAAGGGGAAAAGGAAGCCCGGTGGCTCCAGGCGCTCCAGCCACAACACACCAGCCAGCCATCCCTCCGTTGCCATGGATATCTCCCCAAAATCCTGGGCGAACAAGGCAATTAGGCTGCCACAACGCCTCTAATTGCCTGGATCTTTTCCAGAGGCGCTCTCCCCACTTTTCCAGAGGGGATTTCCCCCCGGCAGCAGCCGTTTTTCCAGCATCCTGCCCCTTCCCAGCTTTTGACGGAGCCCCCGGGATAAATCGCTGAGCTCCAGGTGACAGATGCTGCAATCAACCTGCTCCTAATTAGCCGAGAGCGGGGCGCGCTCATTCAGAAAATGTGGATGTTCCCAGCAGGACCGACGTGTGCTGCCTTTAATCCCAGTATTAAATCCCGGGCTCCGAGCCAGGCTTTAATCGCTGCAGGCTGGGATGACACCAGAGGCTGGAGCCGGATCGTTCCCAGCGCACCTGAGGATGCTCAGGTGGATCCACAAGGACAAGGGGGAGGCTCTGGAAGCTCCTGGAGAAAAGCAGGACAGCGCCAAAATCCCGATCCCACCGTGGCCTCCCCAAAAAATCAGGGATGGAGGCAGCACGTCCCCACCTTCCAGGGGTGTGTGCCCGAGGTTAAAACCTGATGGAAAAAAAATCCCCATTTTTAGCTCTGTGAGGGTTAACCCAGCCCGGGAAAGGGATTGGAAGTGGAGCAAGGGGAGGATGGGGGAAAAAATTGGAATTTCCACTCTCTCCCATGGTGCCGGGGAGAAAAGAACCTCTTCTCCTAAAGCCTGGTTTTATTGGGATTTTAATGAGCATTTCAGGCCCATTCTCTGCCTGCCTTTGAGGCTGTGCAGTTGTCAGGGCATCAAATATTCCAGGCAGCTCATTTGAACGGAATTTCGGGATTTTTTTACATATTTTTCCAAAGGAGACTTTCATGATCAGAGTTCAGCATCCCTTTCAAAGAGCGGGGACTTTGGTGGCTCCTGGCTGCTTTTCCTGCCGGCAAAATATTCCTCCGGATTTCAGGCTGGAAGGTTAAAAACGCTCACGGCACCACAGAAAATACAAATTATTATTAGAGGAGGCAGCAGTTCAGGGCGTAAATTTATTAAAAATGAAAATATCCTGGAATGTTTAACATTCCAATTCCAAACGCGCTACAAAACCTCTGTGAAATTCCCTTCCCTCCCGCATCTCCCTCCTGGGCAAGGTGGGGGCAGTCAGGGAAGGGAGACCTTGGGGAATATTGGGGCTTTTTGGAGGGAATTTTTCTGTAGTGTGTTTGGGAATGGTTCTGAGGAATTTTTTTTCCCCACCGTGGGATTTGGGATGCACTGCCTGCCTAACTCGAATTCCCTGCTTTTTCCTCGGAGCTCCAAAGCTGAAGCACATGGACAAGGAGTATCCCAAATCCATCTGGTACTATTCCTGTACTAAAAAAATCAAATAAAATTTATTATTTGGGGCTTATTTATGGGTGAAAAATGAGGTTTTGAGGGAAGCCTTCACCTGGGAATTCCCCCAGGAAACGGGGAGCAGGGATGGAGCCAGGGATGTGCTGAGGGGAGCAGGAAAAGCAGGAGCTGGGGAATAATTCCTGGATGCCTGGGGAATACAGGGCTGGTGTCCCCTGGCTCAGCTGGGAATCCCTGGCCAGCCCTTGGGAAGGAGAAGGAATTCGGCACAGGAGAGGAAGGGTGGGCTCCAAATCCCTGGGGCAAATTCCTCCTGGAAGCTTCCAAGCCTGAATTTGGGGAATGACAAAAGGAATTATTGGGAAAAGAAATCACCTCCATGGACAAATCCAGCCTTCCACCGTCCCAGCTTGCTGCAAACCTGGCCTTGGACAATTCCAAGGATCTCAGCTCTTTTGGGATAAAGCCACAGTGGGTGCTCACCTGCCACCTCAGCCTGCGTGCAATTAGAGGGGATGGGAAAACAATCTGCTTTCCCAAATGGAAACCTGCTCCTAATTAGAGGTGTCGTGGAAACACGGAATTTCCAGCACTGCTTCCCGATGTTTATTGATTAACAATTATTATGGGAAAACACGAGCTCCCCTCCACAAATCTTTTGACAGCAGCTGTCCGTCAGAAATAATGATCCTTTTCAAACCCATGAATAAATAAGAATGCAAATCCACCCGACACGGAATCCATCCCACTTCCCATCCCAGCCTCTGGAATGAGATGCACTTATTTAAAATAATGACTTTCCAACGCTTCCATAATGAGCCATTCCGTGTGTAATCCTCCCGACTTCTCCTTTTGTTCCTGGCCTCAGGATTCTTCCTTTTTCAAATAAAAACATTTTGTTGCTTCAGTTCCTGCTATCCCAAATGCCTGTGACAGTCTTTTCCAGTGGGTTAAGGAGATGAGGGGTGAATTTTCCATGGATTCATGGCCTGATGAGCATTAATATTGAGTTGCATTGATGTTCTCCTTGGGTTTTTGGGGATTGGTGTGCTTGGGAACACCAGGAAAGAGGGATTTGATCCCCCTGATCCTCCTTTTCTCCAGGCTGAGCCCTCCCAGCTCCTTCCAGCCCCTTTGGTGAGCAGGAAAAGGGATCCAAGGAACCGAGGGAGAGGCAGAGAGAAGTGACTTTAATAAATTTTAATTTATTTTTTCTGATTTAATTTTTTTTATTTTAATTTATTTAATTTAATTTTAATAATTTTAAATTTATTGCAATAAATATGGGCTCAATTTGTGCTTTCCTCATATTTCCAGTCGGGGGTACAAAACTGGGAATGGGCTCCTCCCGCAGCTCTGATATTGAAGGAAATATCCTCGGATTTCTCTTTCAGCCGAGTAATTTGGGATAATTTGAAATATCTTCTTGGAGATGGCTGTTAATAACTGCAATTCTTCTCCTGGCTTTCAAGTGAGCAGTGAGTGTTCCTAATGTCAGCCAAGGAAATCACACCCCGAGCAGCATTTGGAAAATAGCTCGGGAGAGCAATTTGTGTCGATGATTTCTTGCCATTTTTCCTTTTTTTTTCCCTCCCCCCTCAATTTTTCAATCGGATCCTTTCCTACAACGTTATTACACGGAATTCAAACACCATGAGGAATTCACTCCAGAGGAATTGTAGGGAGGCTGTAATCAAGGAATTTGCTGTATCTTGGGATGAGGGCTGCTGGTGGAGTTAGAATCCTCTTTTTCTTTTCCTGGTTTTTATTTGATATTTGCAGAGATATTGATGGCTGGGTGATAAGGGGGTATCAGCTCTCTCCCCTTGCTGCACGTCCCATTGTTCCCCAGCTGAAATCCCAGTTTCCACCTCCAAATATACGAATCACTCCATTTAAATACATAAAGAGATGGAAGAAGGCACGGAATTGTTTGAAGGTTCAGGACTGGCAAGATTTGCAATTTAAAAAAGGATCAAAAAAAAGAGAGGAAAAGCAACCAGAGCTGTTCTGTGGCCAGGCTGGGGCAGATTTTTTTAAACCTCTGCTCATTATGGAGTGGTTCCCTACACAGGGATGAGTCCAGGCTTTGTTCCCGAGTCCCTCTTCACAAAATAACAGCCCCATTTCCCCTTCGTGTGAGGACACGGCGTCCTCGGAGGAGGAAATGAAAGGCAGACCCCAGCAAGGCCTGGGCTTGTGCGAGTCCCTGGGGCCGCCTGAATCTCCCTCGTGCCCCGCCGTGCCAATTCCCAGGTGGGGGCATCCAGAGGGGGAATTCAGCCCCTCCGAGGGCTGGGGAGACGTCTGGGAATCGTCCTGGGGGAGGAGGAAAGAGACCCTTCACTGCCCCGACATCTCCGGGAGTTCCTCCTTCTCCTTCTCCTTCTCCTTCTCCTTCTCCTTCTCCTTCTCCTTCTCCTTCTCCTTCTCCTTCTCCTTCTCCTTCTCCTTCTCCTTCTCCTTCTCCTTCTCCTTCTCCTTCTCCTTCTCCTTCTCCTTCTCCTTCTCCTTCTCCTTCTCCTTCTCCTTCTCCTTCTCCTTCTCCTTCNATGGGAAAACAATCTGCTTTCCCAAATGGAAACCTGCTCCTAATTAGAGGTGTCGTGGAAACACGGAATTTCCAGCACTGCTTCCCGATGTTTATTGATTAACAATTATTATGGGAAAACACGAGCTCCCCTCCACAAATCTTTTGACAGCAGCTGTCCGTCAGAAATAATGATCCTTTTCAAACCCATGAATAAATAAGAATGCAAATCCACCCGACACGGAATCCATCCCACTTCCCATCCCAGCCTCTGGAATGAGATGCACTTATTTAAAATAATGACTTTCCAACGCTTCCATAATGAGCCATTCCGTGTGTAATCCTCCCGACTTCTCCTTTTGTTCCTGGCCTCAGGATCCTTCCTTTTTCAAATAAAAACATTTTGTTGCTTCAGTTCCTGCTATCCCAAATGCCTGTGACAGTCTTTTCCAGTGGGTTAAGGAGATGAGGGGTGAATTTTCCATGGATTCATGGCCTGATGAGCATTAATATTGAGTTGCATTTATGTTCTCCTTGGGTTTTTGGGGATTGGTGTGCTTGGGAACACCAGGAAAGAGGGATTTGATCCCCCTGATCCTCCTTTTCTCCAGGCTGAGCCCTCCCAGCTCCTTCCAGCCCCTTTGGTGAGCAGGAAAAGGGATCCAAGGAACCGAGGGAGAGGCAGAGAGAAGTGACTTTAATAAATTTTAATTTATTTTTTCTGATTTAATTTTTTTTATTTTAATTTATTTAATTTAATTTTAATAATTTTAAATTTATTGCAATAAATATGGGCTCAATTTGTGCTTTCCTCATATTTCCAGTCGGGGGTACAAAACTGGGAATGGGCTCCTCCCGCAGCTCTGATATTGAAGGAAATATCCTCGGATTTCTCTTTCAGCCGAGTAATTTGGGATAATTTGAAATATCTTCTTGGAGATGGCTGTTAATAACTGCAATTCTTCTCCTGGCTTTCAAGTGAGCAGTGAGTGTTCCTAATGTCAGCCAAGGAAATCACACCCCGAGCAGCATTTGGAAAATAGCTCGGGAGAGCAATTTGTGTCGATGATTTCTTGCCATTTTTCCTTTTTTTTTCCCTCCCCCCTCAATTTTTCAATCGGATCCTTTCCTACAACGTTATTACACGGAATTCAAACACCGTGAGGAATTCACTCCAGAGGAATTGTAGGGAGGCTGTAATCAAGGAATTTGCTGTATCTTGGGATGAGGGCTGCTGGTGGAGTTAGAATCCTCTTTTTCTTTTCCTGGTTTTTATTTGATATTTGCAGAGATATTGATGGCTGGGTGATAAGGGGGTATCAGCTCTCTCCCCTTGCTGCACGTCCCATTGTTCCCCAGCTGAAATCCCAGTTTCCACCTCCAAATATACGAATCACTCCATTTAAATACATAAAGAGATGGAAGAAGTCACGGGATTGTTTGAAGGTTCAGGACTGGCAAGATTTGCAATTTAAAAAAGGATCAAAAAAAAGAGAGGAAAAGCAACCAGAGCTGTTCTGTGGCCAGGCTGGGGCAGATTTTTTTAAACCTCTGCTCATTATGGAGTGGTTCCCTACACAGGGATGAGTCCAGGCTTTGTTCCCGAGTCCCTCTTCACAAAATAACAGCCCCATTTCCCCTTCGTGTGAGGACACGGCGTCCTCGGAGGAGGAAATGAAAGGCAGACCCCAGCAAGGCCTGGGCTTGTGCGAGTCCCTGGGGCCGCCTGAATCTCCCTCGTGCCCCGCCGTGCCAATTCCCAGGTGGGGGCATCCAGAGGGGGAATTCAGCCCCTCCGAGGGCTGGGGAGACGTCTGGGAATCGTCCTGGGGGAGGAGGAAAGAGACCCTTCACTGCCCCGACATCTCCGGGAGTTCCTCCTTCTCCTTCTCCTTCTCCTTCTCCTTCTCCTTCTCCTTCTCCTTCTCCTTCTCCTTCTCCTTCTCCTTCTCCTTCTCCTTCTCCTTCTCCTTCTCCTTCTCCTCCTCCTGCTCAGCTTCTTTCTCCTTCCCTCTCTGGAGCATCCTTTCCAAACCCACCTCCAAATCCATGAGATTTTCCAGCCCTGATCCTCCAGTTACCAGCCAAAAACCACCGGGAAGAAAATACCCTCTGTAAACAGGGAAAAAAGGAGACAAAAAATGCCATTGACCTCTGAGAGATGGAAGTCCAGGATCCAGGGAGAGGAAAAAAAAATTCAGGACATCCCCAGCAGAGCTCCCTCCTTGTTATTTTAATCAAGGCTTTATCCAAGCCAGGTTTCCTTCCTGAGGTCTCTTCATTGCTGTTGTTCCCATGGATCCCAAAATTCCAGGATCGTGGGATTGTCCTGATTCCGCATCATCCTGCTGCAGGCATCTCCTGCCTGCTCCCAGCTCTGCAGAGCATCCTGAAAGAGGTGAGGAGATAGGAACTCATCCAGCTGAGGCCCAACATCCCAATTTTCAGACCATTCCGTGGATCTGGGTCATTCGTTCCTCCTTGGATTTCTTTGAGCCTGTTGTTGGTGGTACCTGGGACCATCCATGGAGCAAAGGGTGCAACACCGAGCTTGAATTCCCACAGAAATCAATGCCGGATGCAGAAGGCAAATCTGAACAGGTCTAGTGGGGAAACAGGAGGCGCTGGCAGAAATTTTCCAGCTGGGATGATCCCAAGAATTGGTACTGAGGCAGGCCTGGAGCGGGAGCGGGGAGCCAGCAGGGCTTTCCCAAGAGGAAGGTTTGCAGGAGAGCTGTCCCGCTGCACATTCCCATCCCAGAGGGAAATGAGGAGCCGGATGTTTTCCTCCAGCAGCATCCAGAGCGGTGGGAAGGAGCCGGCGTGTCCTGGTGCCACACCACAAAACTTCCCTTTCCCAGCCGGAGCAGAGCCAGAGCTCCACGCAGGCACTTCCCAGGAGCTCCCCACCCTTCCCAGGCCACCCAAAGGGTGCCAAAGTAAATCCTCCGAGCTGCCTTTTCCAAGAGCATTCCTCTCCTCATTGCTTGCACATGGCTCCTGCTGGAGAGCTTCCTCCCAGCCTCGGGAACGAGGCTTTTCCAGCAAATCCCAAAACTCCTGCATTTTAACCACAATATAAAGTCCTCCGTCAACACTGGGAATCATTTCATGAGTCTGGCAGGGATCACCCACTTCAGCTGCCTCATAGCAGGCCAAGGAAAATAAATCACTTTTTATGGCAAAAGGAATTTCCCTAAAAGCCATAACCCGGGAAGCGACAATGGGGGATTTTTTTGGAATAGCAAACTTTTAATCCCACTCCCCTCAAAAGAGCAGGGAATTACAAAGGGCTCTTCTGATCCATAGGGATGCAGAAATGGGAGCTGACATTAATCTCCTCCTGCCTGGAGTGCTATAATGGGGCACTTTACAAGCAGGGGAAAAATATCGGCTAAAAAGGATTTTCTGAGGAGAAAGAGGAATAAAAACCCACCAAACTCGGGCTGAAAGAGTGTGAATCCGGTTGTTGAGGATCAAAGGGAATTCAGGAGACATGACTCCAGCCTTTTGGGGTCTTTGATTAAGGACCAGGGCCCTGGATGGCCCTGGGATGGTGAGCACGAGGCAGCAAAGGGCTCTGCATGGGATACGGAGACGTTCCCACTCCGTGACTCATTCCTTAAAGGAATAAATGGATCTGTGTGCTCTCGGTGGATTAATTACTCTTTTTTCCACCCAGGGAAATGAGCCTTGTGCCAGGAAATCCCTGCAGGGAGGGTCAGAGCATCCCTTGCCGTGCAGGAGTTCTGTCCTGAGTGACCCGGCAGCATCGCAGGGATCCAGGAAAATCCAGAGCTTCCCTGTGGAAGGGACACCAGGATCCCTCATAATCCCTGGAATGGAGGTCCCAGCAGGGAAAGCCCCTCCCTGTGCTCCCAATCCATCCCAGCCCTTGGTTTTGTGCTTCTCCTGAGAGTTTTGGAACTAAGGATTTGTTGGAGCTTCCACAAAATTGAGATTTCCTCGGATGTGGGCGCCGATGGAATGGGGGAAATGATCCAGATGAAGGGACACGGGAAGAATCCCTCGAATAAATCACCTTTATAAATTTGGTAACCTTTCAAAGGTGCAGGATGAATCCCAGCCATTGCTACGGACAAATCCTGGGAATTTAACTTCTCATGGATCATCCCAGGCTTGCAAATCACCCTGCAGAGCCTGTGGTGATTCCTGGATGAATTCCATGGGCTGCGGCTCGGAAGTCCCTTCGGCTGCTGAGGTTTTCCTTGGATGCTCCAGGCCCTGCCCCCCTTTCCAGAGATTCCTTGGGATGGGAAGCAGCCAACACCAACTGTCCTGGACACCGCAGGTCGCTCTGGGCATGGCCTTCCTCAGGTTTCCCAAAAGTTTTCCAGGGGACAGGGAAATTGGAGCAGGGACACAGTTTTAGGGCTTTATCCGTTTGCTCCAGGGTTGTTTGGGTGGGAAATCCTTATGGAGAGGGGTGCCAAGAGCAAAGCCCTCCACCAGGGATAATACGGATAAAAGGACTGGGATCATTTATGGATGGAGGGAAGGGGAGCGGTTTAAAGCCCAGATCCTGCTCCCAGAAAATCCACTGTCCCAGGATGCGTCTCCAGGGGAACCTGCTCAGGTCACGGGGCTGGAGGCAGGGATCTGTCCCACAAGGAATGCTGAGGTTTATCCCTATGGTTTTGAATCAGTCCTTATACAAATTACAGAGAATTGCTGAAGGTCAACTCCTCATCCATGGAAATGCTTCAGGAATGCGGCTGGTCCAAGGTGGCACAGCTGGAGCCAGAGCTTGGAGCAGTGAAGAGCCTGAAAATCCCAACTCGAGTTTGACAGGGATAATGGATGGAGCTGGAGCTTTAGGAGAGCAGGAGGAGTATTTTCCCAAATCCCAAGGAAAAATTATCTGGTGTGCACTGATGGGACCTCCACCAGCATCATTCCAAGGTCTGAAGGATGCCCAGGAACAGTTTGGTCCAACTTGATCAAAAATCTGCCTGTTGGGTGATCTTTACGGTCCAACCCAAACCATTCCAAGATTTCTTTTCCATGGAGAGGGAAGGTGACAGCAGGGAAGAGCTCTGGGACTTGGGCAGCTCAACCAGCCCATCAGCTCCATGTTAATGTTCCCCAAAATCATCCAGATCCAAGGAATAAGATGATTTTTTAATCATGATGAACATCTGAGATAAATAAACAACCCCATAATAATTTCAGGCTCCATTAGGAATAATGGATAAAGCTCAGGATTTGCCAAGTGGAAAATAGCAATCTTGATAAGGGGAAAAAAATTAAAATTAATTTTCAACAGCACGAAGTGAATTTGGCAGCAGAAAAAGCCACGCAGAGTCTAAAGGAATTCCAGAGGAAGGACTTCTGTTAATAAATTACTTCAGATGGGGTTATCCAGCTCTTTTACTCCGGGCTGTTTGTTGTTATGTCTAAAAGCATGGATTTAGGAATCATGGGATCAGGATATTCTACCCCACTTCCCAGAAGTGCCAAATCCCACAGGACAATGCTTGGACTGGAAAAATGAGGAAGGGCCCAGCAGCTTCTCCCTTTGATTTACGAGCAGCCACTTCCCTGGCTTCCCTCATGCCAAATGCACTCGGAGTAGGGATTTTCCAGGGGGGGTTTGTTTTAATTAAACTCTCTGCTTGTGGCCAAGGGCTCTGGGAGAATTAGTCCCGATAAAAGAAGAATAAATCTGCCCAGCTTGTGGTAAAAAACCATCTCCACACCCAGGGGCTCCACTGAATCTGGAGATGTGGGGGCAGCTCCCATTTAATTCCACATCCCAACTTTTTTTTTTTTTCCCAATTACCTTGGACTAAGCTCTAATTGAGATCTGGAATTAAAATCAAGCAGGATGGAGGAGATTTAGTTGGGAAGGCCAATCAGGAATTCATTAAGAACTTCCCATCACACACAGGATCTTGTCCATCCCACCTGGATCCCTCTGGCTACTGCACCAAAGCGAGAACTGTCATTCCCTCGTCAATCCAGCTCTGCTCAGGTATTCCAGAAGAAAAGAAAGCACTTTTGCAAGACTTTTTCCCATTTTCCAAGGATCAGAGCTCTGCTGGAGATGCTGCTCCTCCCTACATGCCCAGATCCATATCCCAGGAGGACTCCTGCAGCTCCAGGTCAGTAGGAACGACTCGATTTTCCTGCTGCGCTTCTTACTCAATGAGTATATAAACACTGAGCACCTCGGTTGCATATTAAAAATGCCATTCCAGTGAATTTCCACTGGACGGGATTGCTGGGAATTGCATCCCGCCCTGCAGAGCCGGGACTGGCTCCACGCGGAGCGAGCCCTGCTCAGGCTCGTTAGGCCGGGCTCGTTAGGCCAGGCCCAGCATGGCACGGGCAGAGCTGAGCCAGCCTCAGCTTGGATCCAGGATAAATCCAGGCGCTTCGGGATGGCAGGGAGCCCATGCTAATGGACCCCCTTGGATGAGTGCAGCATCAGCAGCGTCCTCACCGTTTTCCCTGCTCTACCGGAGAGCCAAAATTCCAAATTGGATGGGCAGTGAGGGCTTTCCGCACCTGTGCCTCGGAGCTAAATCCACAAAATCCGTTTGAGCCAAAGAGACCGGGTGTGAGGAGAAGGAAAAGATGACCCCCCGTGTCCCCATCCACAGTGAAGCCACCTCCAGTGACNTATATAAAATTATATATATTTATGAGTCTTTTCCCCAGTTGTGTGCGAAACTGTTGGGCCCTAAAACCTTGGGATGTGGCCTGTGGCTCCAGGAGGATCCCGCGGTGGTGCCAAACCACCGGCACCCACCGGAACAGCCGGGAAGAATCCCTGCCTTCCCCCCGCNCCGGGTGGAGAGCTCTTGGCTTGGTCTGAATTCCAAAGAAATAAATTGGATATGATGGGAAAAACAGCTTTCCACCTCCGGTGGGAAAGCAGAAACTCTGGAGCAATGGATGACCCGCTAAAAAAATATCCCGTGGCAGCAAATTGTGCCTTGTCTGTGTTTGTGTCCCAGCTGCAGGAACGAGGCCTGGAGGCAAATGCTCCTGTTGGGATGGAACGAAGCTCGGATAATTAGGAATTACAATTAGATATAGAATATATTTTTTACATATATAAAATTATATATATTTATGAGTCTTTTCCCCAGTTGTGTGCGAAACTGTTGGGCCCTAAAACCTTGGGATGTGGCCTGTGGCTCCAGGAGGATCCCGCGGTGGTGCCAAACCACCGGCACCCACCGGAACAGCCGGGAAGAATCCCTGCCTTCCCCCCGCCAGCCCTCCCTGTCACCTCTCAGCCCAGGGACAGAATTTTGGATGGGGGTGTTTTTGGGGGGAGCTAAATGGCTCATTTCTACCTAGGGATCCAGGAGCTCATTCCAGGAAGTCGTTTGGATATTCCTGCTGGAAGTGCTCACGTTCGATAATCATCCACGGGCTCGTAGCTCGATACTCCCCTGCCCATCTGCCGGCGTGGCAGCGTGCCCGCCCTCCAGATGGTCCTCGTGATTCACAGGGGCAGAGGTGCCAAAAAAAAAGATGGATTTAGATGACACCGTTAGCGCCACCTCTCCCGCCTCCCCTCGGCGGTGACAGCTCCGACAAATCAGCGCCGCGGCGACAAAGAGCCCCTGTTAATAAAACGCGGGAATTAGGGATGGAAAGACCTATTAGGTCATTCACTGCGGCTCCTCGCCAGCGCCTGATCAGCACATTAATCTTCCCAAGTGCGGATATCGCCGTGGAAGAGGAAAAAGCCAGGCTGCTCCCGGATATTCGGAGCTGCCAAGAACGCGAGCGGGATTTCAGCTCGTGCCGCGGAGAGCCGCGAGGGCCATATGGGGTGTCAAAATCTATTACACCAAAGTTCAGCCTCCAGGCAGTCTCCGGGAGAGCAGGCCCGTGACAGACATGGAAAATGTTCCCGTTGAGGGGAGGATCCAAAAGGCAACGGAGGAGCGGGAACGCGGGACGGGCAGCTGGGATAGCTCGGAATAAGTTGGGGAAAAGGAGCGCAGAAATATCTGGGGATGTGAAAAATGGCTTGGGAAGGGCAGTCAGCTCCATTTTCCCTCTTTTTTTGGGCCATCATCCCATACGAGCTCAGTTGGTTGGAGATAAAACGGCCGAAGTTGTGGGGTCCATCCTCATCCCAGAGCTGGACTAGATGATCTTTGTGTGTCCCTTCCAACTTGGAATACTTTGTGGTTGTCCTTTCAGATAAATATCCCTCTAAACATCACTGCCCATCCTAATGTCCTGCTTCCCAAAACATGTCCTTTCCTTCCCCTTGGACTGCGATAACTCAAACAGCGTCCATTTTAAAGCAAAAAATTCCCTGATTTTTTATTCATAACTTTGCAAACTCTATCCGACTCTGATTTCAAGTCTCTTATCAGTACAAGGAGGGCAGAAAATTGAAGTGCAGCCCAGTTTCGAGGTGAATATCCAAAATTCTGCCAAAAGCTTGCTAAAAAAAATGGGAAGAAAACAGCAGAATAAAAAGACTTTTCCCTAAATGTTGCCCTCAGCCTGGGATAAAGGTATTTAACAATTCCTTGTATGGCAAAAGATAAGGATGGGTCCTCAACAAAGCTCTTGGCTTTTCCATGAGCTGGCTGGGTTTTTTCCCATTTTTCCCCTCTTTCCTTGATTCCCTTATCAGTCCCTAAAGTCACGTAAATAACACTGAGAAAAGGCAGCCATTCCATGAGTTTTCCATGATTTTTCCATCTTTTCTTCCCAGTTTGCAGAAACTGTAATCACTCAATTTACCTAATGAGGTGGATCTTCAAGATTTCCTGAAATCCCTTGAATTCCTCCATCATTTATTTCCATATTGTACCTGTGATGGACATGATCCCCCTGATTCCTGGTTGATAAGAAATTAAATGGAAATCTGATGATTTTCCACTCAACTTTGCAGTAATAGTCCGCAGCAGCATTGAAAAAGTGAGGCTCTCCTGCTATTTCACTTTTTTGCTGGAATTTTTTCCAGGCAGAGGGTTAAAAAAGCATTGATCTAATTTTTTTTTTTTAAGAACTTCTTTGGGAAAGGCTGTGGGAAGACTTTGGAAAAGGGCAATGAGAGGTAGGGACACATTTCGAGGTGAATATTTAAAGAGCTGCCAAACGGTTCGCTAAAAAAAAAAGAAATAATAATTTCAAAAATGGCAGATTAAAAGGAGTTCTGCCTAAATGCGGCCATGGAGTCGAGATGAAGGGAATTAACGAATTTAGGGAAAGATGCAGAAAGACTTTGGAAAGGGATAGTAATTAGCCAAAAAATCCTGCATAAAAACATCCACGAATTACACAGCTAGGGAGAAGCTGCTGATATTGCTGGTTTTTCCTCTTCACTTAAGAGCAATTCCTTGGTTTACTCCGGATAAATCCCCATTAAAATGAGCAACCAAGAGGCCACGGCTCCGAGGGACCCCCGCGGGCTCCCGCATCCCTGCCGTGCCCGCTCCCGTTGGATGGGGCCGGGAGAGGCACCACTTAGAGAGGATAAAGGCGGCAGCATCTGGCCCGTGAAGAATTCGCCCCTCAACGCTGGGAGGATCCTCGCCACGACCCCACGGCGAGACGCATCCCACCAGGAAAACGCCGGGACGCTTTGCTGCCCGCCGAGGAAAACACAAACCCATTAAGGAAGGAGGGGAATTGCCCTGCACCGGTGTTCCCTGGCCCGTGCTTATTCCAACCACCACCCGTGTCCATTTGGAATGCGCGCGGCGATTATCCGGAGCCGCTAAAATGAGCAGCGGATGGGCCGCGTGGAGCTCCTGCCGCCTCCCTTTGTTTTTTGGGGGCTCTTCCCGGGAGCAGAGCTGCCTCTCAGGCAGCCAGGCGTGGGGTGCTGAGTGCTCCGCGCTGAATGGGATGCTCCTCTCCTGGTCCTTTCCTATTTTTTCCGCTCTGTCACCCCTGGAAGGGCTTTGATAGGAGATGGCAGCCGGTGATCATTGACAAAAGCCGGGAAGGAGGCTGCTCATTTTTGCGTCTTGGAGAAGGGAAAAAGGGAGAGGAGCAGCCTCTTTTTCCTGCTTTCATGAGCAATAAGCGGGAATATCAAAGAAAAGGATGGCGGGTTTCCGAAACAGTGGCTAAGAAAGAGATTTAAGGACACGGTGGAGCGTTGGTTTGGAATTGGAAAGAGTCCCTTTGGTTTCAGCGCCCTCCGGGAATTGGGGTTTACAGGAACAATTAGAATTGTGCTGAGATAAATAAAGATGGGAAAAGGGGAAATGCATCCTATTTTCCAGTGTGCAAAGTGAGCTTTGCCCTGAAGAAAAAAAAAAAAAAAAAAAAAAAAAAAAGCCAGGCATTAATTTATGGAGAGAAGACAGCAGAAGTCTTTTATCCAAACACCTGAGATGCTTTCCTTACTTCTCCAAAATGCAACAATATCGGAGTAGAGATTTTTGGGATGAGCATGGACACTCAACCCCTTTGCATCATTCCATAGGCTATTCCATATGTACTTTATTCCCTACACTTTTCTTTCTTTTGCCCCTTCTTCCTAGTCCAAATCTGCCTTCCCAAAGGCAAGATCCAGTGGAATCAAAGATTTTTTATATTGAAAAGCAGCTCCCAACACCCTCAGCGTGAGTGGATGCAGGGAATATTCCATAATCCGTGGCTGACACCAGTGGGATGATTAAGGGAAGGTTGTCCCTTGATCCTCACCTCCAGCAAATATGTGGGACGGAGGGTGCTTGGAGGTTTTTTCAATCTTAACGGTTCTGTAATTCCATGCTCTCCAACTCCTCCTGGAATCCACCAACCTCTCCATGAGAAATCCAATCAGCTTTAGCCAGTTCCTGGAGATGCCAAAGGTTTGGGACCAGGCGCCCCAAGCTCCCCAGGGAATGAAGCGTTTCCTGCTGCTGGCACAAATATTGGATGGGCTTTGCCTTTTGGAGGTGAAAAGAGCACCTGGGTTGCCTGGAAGTGGCATTTCAGGTGGGCACCTGGATTAGCAGGATAAAATCCTCCCCGTTTCATCCCTCTCCTGCCTATTCCTGCCCAAAAAAACAGCACAAAGGGAGGCATCAGCTTTAAAATTCCATTTTGCTTCTGCAAATTCTATTTTTGCCAAGCAAGCTCGGTTTTATTTCCGAGCTTTGCTTTTCCTGCTGATCACGAGGTACAGAAATCAAGGAGAAGAGCGTGAAATGAACTTGAGTTGTTTAAAAGAGCTTGATTGATACGAAGGAAAAGCATTTCCCCTTGAATTCACCGCGTGGAGGGAGCTTTTTGAAATCCGCACCCCTCGTCAGGAAAACAAGGAATTACGTGTTCATTGAAGCCAGATCCAGAGTCTGGGAAATTACTAAAGTTAGAAAAACGCAAATGTTGGATTAGTCTGGAGGCCTGGAATTAAATTTCACTGACTCTGACGTCTCCGCACATCCACTGTGTATCCTCCCAGTTTATTTCCTCGCCTAACTGGGAGCAAAGTCCACCTCAGCCCGTTGGCTCCGCCGGGAAAGGATGGATGACACGGATCGTGCCCCACACGCCGGGGACTTCCAGGGGCAACGCCACCTTCCTGAGCTTCCCTGGGCTTTCCCAGCCCTCCCGAGCCCCCTGCCCTCTGCATCCGAGGGGAAACGGCAGGTGGGGTGTCCCGTGGTGATGCCACGCTTCCGTTGGCACCGCCGCACCGGCGGCAGGTTGTCCCTGCACGGCTGGGCTGGCGCAGGCAGGGTGCTGAGATAAATAAAGCCAGCTGGCAGCAGCTTTTCCATTCAGGACTCCTGAGTCACAGCCCGTTCCCCACATCCTCGATAGAAGATGCTTCTTCCCGGTTTTTTGGGGTTTTTTTTATTTAGCACGGAAGTGCTTCACTCAGGAATCCACCCCTGGAGCAGCCTCCTACGGTGTTTCTTCTAAGGTTTCCTCTCCGTGGTTGGGAAAGGAAGAAGCTTTGCTGGCTGCACAATTTCCAGCTCCCCGGGGACTGGGAAGTGCTCGGACAGCACTTAATCCCCAGAAGAATTAATGGATGATGGTTAGGATCCTTTAGCAGGGCACGCACACAGGAATGGGACGCCACGGCCCAGGTTTGGCCCTGAGGATCACCGATCCCACTGGATCATCCATGGCCAGCCAGCCCATCGCTCCAGCAGGGCAGGAATCATCTCTAAGCCTCGAAATGCAAATTCCCGGAGGTGACAACCTGGATTGCTCCACGGAACCCGAGATCTCAGCCCTGCCCCACTTGGAAATAGCCTTGGGATCACCCATTCCATGAGGGAGCTGCTTGTCACGCCTGATTTATCCAGCTCATCCCACAGATAGTTGATGAATCCCCTTCCCCAAAACCAATCAGGAGTTTATTGCAGTCAGAGTGGCTTCCCGTTTTATCCCAGTTTGCCGTGCCAGGATCAGCATGGGAATGCTGAGCTTGGGAGTGTCCCGGTCTTCCTTGGGTTTGTGATCCAGACTTTCCTCTGGCAGTGGGAAACCCCACGGATTTGTGGCTCTCCCGAGGGCTGTCAGCTGCAGTTGGAGGACCAGCAACTCCTCCCCGCCTGGATCAGTTATTCCAGAGAAAATGAGTATTTCCAAGGGAAAAATGAGCATTTCCAATGGAAAATGAACTTCCCTGCAGAAGCACCCGGATGCAAAAGCTGTTACAGACTTTATCCCTAATTTAATGCAATTCCCACCAGTTTAGCTCAGAACATCTGTGACCCAAAGCTGGGAGCGAGGAAATGTGGATTTCCTGAACTCTTTGGCAGTAAGGGAAGCAAAACCAAAGAGGGAAATGCATTTCCCTTGGAAAAGCGCAGCAGCAGTTGCATTTTCCTCACGGATCTTCCCTCTCTGCCATCCCTTTCCTCCCCTTCCCCCACCAGCCAGGCTCCAATTATCCCAGCCAGGACCCAATTCCAGGGTTTATTGTCGGCCTTCCTAAGTGTCCACAGTTCTGGCATGGAAATATTCCCCTCAAGGGACCTGTGTGGGATGGGATTAATTTTTCCAGAGCGCTTGGGAATGCGCAGTTAGGAGATGCTGGATTACAAAAATGCCAAATACTTCCATTATTATTATTACTATTATTATTATTATTATTGTTGTTGTTGTTGTTGTTCTTGTTCTTGTTCTTGTTCTTGTTCTTGTTATTCCTGATCTGGTGGTGGGAAACACAGCCCAGGGTTAAAATTCCACGTGTTAGAAGCAGCTGTCCCAAAACTGAACACCATCGGGATGGCCCAAGCTTGGTTCTCACCGATTTCCTTCTCCATGAGAGAAGAATGATTAAAACCCAGGATCCAGTCAGCTGGAATTGCCCGTAAAAGCCAGGATATTATCATTTCTGTGAGGGAATCATCATGCCAGGGATGTAAAAGCCACAGGCCTCCATGAAGGATGACTCCACAGCCAGAGCTGTTGGAAACGTTCGGAAAATAAAAGGCTTCTTGCTGTTAAGTTTCATTTAAAGGAACTCGAAATTCCCAGGAAGAGCAGCCCCGAGCTGCAGAAAGCCTCGCTGAGTGATTTCCGGGGCTGTTTGTTATTTTACCTTTGTTTACGTGACATTTACGGCGGGGTTTAGATGAAACAACAGCTCCCTCAATCCGTTTATAAACCCTCCCTTTCCCAAGGATAGCGGTGATGCGCAAGGACGGGAGCTAGGGAATGAAAATGTGAGGGAAAAGAGCTTTGCCCTGGAACCTGGAGTAGTTACAAATCCAAATAAACCCGGCAGCTCCCCGCTGGAAAAGCCAGGGTGTCCCAGCGGGGAGGAATTGGCCGTAACTCATCCCAATTCCTCAGGGCCGCCCTTCCAAACGTGCTGCACTTTGCATTTCTTGCCCTTTATTACCCAGCCCTTCCCTGCTCTGCTTTTAAGATGATAAAAATCGTGATTAACTGAGGGGAAGCTTGCAGAGAATTTAAATCCTCCGCGAGCACCTTTGCACTGCTAAACTGCTGGGGAAAAAAAAAAACAAACAAACCCCAAAAAGCCTCTTTTATGTGCTGGATGAAAACACAGAGCAGCAAAGTACAGAGAGGGGGGGAAAAAAAAGGAAAAAAAAGCCCTCAGATAAAAATTTAATCATATTTGCAGTAAATCAAGAGCAGTTCTGGGTTGCTCTGAACTTTGTCCCCTTGGGTTTGTTTCAGAATGAAGGCATCACATGAGAATCCCTTTAATAATGACGTTATTTTGCCGGGTTTAGAAGAAAAGGATACAAAAATCAGGGGAAAATGGGAATGTGCGGCTCACAAAATTAAACACATGTGGGAAGCATAAAAGAACCAGCCTGAAGAAGCGAATCATGGGCTCAAGGATTCCCATAATCGCACAAACCCAAATCATCCCCATCGAAACCCAGACTGGATTTGATCCGGGATTCTTTGGGATTTTATGGGTTATCCCAGCCATCACAAGCCACGTAATTAACAGGGGAAATAGAACCAACACTTTTCCAGCAAATTGTTCCATTGTCGGCTCGTTTATGAGGTGAAACGGTGAATTTTCCTCCAGTTTCCCAATCCCACCGCCAGTATTTACAAAGGGAAGATGAAAGAAGTTCAGCCACTCAGCAGAGAGGGCGACATTTTTGGGAAGTGACTTAATTGCAAACATTTTTCCTTTTAGGAGCCACTTTGGGAGACACCTTAAAGGGGTTTGTTTTCCAAATGTGTCGGGTGTTTAATTTCTAAAATAACATTTCATGGCCTCAGCACTCCGAGTGATGAGTCACTTGTCAAACCTTGGCCCACGCTGCCAAGTGACTCAGGGAAAAAACTGCCTGAGGGTGTTGGGGGAAAAAAAAGGGAAGGAAAAGAGCAGAGGAGGTGGCCAAGATTTAAAGGATGAGTGGCCTTTTCAAGGCCAGGAGGGAGCAGACAGGATTTTGGGGAGGGGAATGTGTTTCCATCCTCTCCTGGGGTTCTTTGTCCACCCGTGACCCCCATAGCCAGGAATTCATTCCCAATATCCCATCTGAACCTCCTCTCTCCCAGTTTGAAGGCATTCCCTGTGTCCTGTCCCTCCCTGCCTTGTCCTCATCCCTCTCCAGCTCTCCTGGAGCCCCTCCAGGCCCTGCCAAGGGCTCTGAGCTCTCCCTGGATCCTTCCCTTCTCCAAGGGAACATTCCCAGCTCTCCCAACCTGTCTTACTTATGCAAAGAACAAAATAAAAATCTCAGCTGATTCTCGCAGCCTCCCCCCCCGAAAATTCCACAATCTGGAAGGAGAGGAAACCCCTCCAAAGGGACGCCCCTGCCTCTGGTGCTCCCAGTCCTCCTCCAGTGCTCCCAGCATCCCGCCTGGACTGGGAAACGGCGGAAACCTCGTCGAGAGAGGGCTCCGAGGCAGCAGCATCCATCAACAGCCAATTCATTATCCTAAATCCAGGGAGGATAATGAAACCCGCTGAAATATGGGACCAAAGGCCAAGGTTGGGTTTCCCTGGAAACCAGAGCATTGTGTTGGCTGACTTTTGTTGTCCCCCAACGTTGCCCTCGGTATTCCAGCGCCGCTGGTTTGCCAGGGGAAACGTCGGAGCATTCCCCCCCCTTCCCTCCCCTCCATCCCTGCATCAGGCTGACTTTATCTCCATTTATTTCTTTCCAAAAGGATTCCAAAGGTTGTCTCTTCTCATCATTCCCCAAGTTTTTCCCTTTAATCCTCATAAAGACCCTGCCATTTATTCCCATAAACATCCTGGCCCACTTCATATCTCCTTGGCCCTTGCCAATCTCCGGGAGAGAAGGAGTGACCTCGGTGGAGCCGGGATGATAAGGCTGGGATTTATCGGGAGGAACTCCTCCGACCTTTCCTTCCATTCCTCCAGCTGGGGGTATAAATCAAGGGGGATCTCGGGATCATCCATCCCTCCTGATGGATCTGTCAGCGCAGGGAAGGACAGGGCAGCGCGGTGATTTGTGGGGATCCGTCCTCTCCCGCTCCGCTGTCATCCCTGATGGAAATGTGAGCTCACAGCGGGAATAGCTGGGAAAAAAAGGGGCTGATGAATCTCTCAAGCAGGCCATTCATATTGTCTGCTCATAATTCCCCGTGTTTTATCTCCGTGGTTTTAAATGGTGAGGGAATTTCAGGGCTTTTTTGCACGCCATTCCTTAAACGAGACAAACTATTTTTAGTGACTGAGCCTTCCAAGGAGGAGTGAAAACGAGATGGGCTTTCCAGCAGGATTTTTCATGCTCAACAGCACTTTTCCCTCCACATGAGGACCCTAAAAGCAGCTCCAGCCCGCCAGGAGAGGCTTCTACAACCCCTGCTTTATCAAACCCGCTGTGTGCAGCAGCTCCTCTCCCTTTGGTGGAAAAGAAAGGTGATTTTTTTTTTTTTTCCTGTTTTATGTGGATAAAGAAGTGCCTCAGGCCCTGGGATGTGCTCTAATAACAACCAGCCCCACACAGCAGGAGCTGCTAAAGAATGGAAAATGGAGATAAAACCGTGTAAACACCGAGCAAGGGATTAAAACGTCGCCACGCTTGATGAGAAAGCACAGAAATATCTTCCAGAAGTTCTCCTGGACCGCTTGGTTTTCCATGTTTTGTCTGTCAGCTCTGCCCCCTGAGCAGAAAGGCAGCCGAAAATCCCACAAACAGCCTGCTCCAGGGGGGAATGACATTCCTGCCAGGACTGGGAGATGCAGGAAATATTTAGCATTCACCGTCCTTCCTCGGGGGAAGGAAATTCCTGGTTTTCTCTTACCGCAGATAATTTCAGTCCTGGGATGAGAAGCTCCAGCCCTTCCAAACCCACAAAGGTTTATCAGCATTGGAGCTTGGACTCGATGATGTTGAAGGTCTTTTCCAACCTTAATTCCACAATTTTAAGCTCACAGGAGGCAAATGGTCCATGTGTCTATTTGGGTTTATTTTCCAGCTTTTGCCTCTTTCCCCTCTTTCTCGGGGGGAGGAAACCAGGGATGTTTTCACGTTCCCAGCAGGATTGTGCCAGGCAGGGGACACAGATCCCTCCCTGAGCAGCCTCGCCCTGCAGAGATGAGCTCCGAGGACACCCCTGGGACAGTCACAGCTCAGAATTCCTCCTGGGATGGGGAAAATTCCTGCTGGGAACGCTCCAGAGCTCAGGAGTGGTGCTGATGCAGAGTTCTCCTCTCCATGCCCAAGGGGAAGGGAGCAAGAGGTGCAAAGTCACCACTCTGGGGCCATAATATTCCCAAATTTTGGCACTGGGGAGCTGCTGGCCCCCTGGGTATTGCCCCACCAGCACCACTGGTGGATTTTTCTGGAATCACTGGGAAACTGCTGATGGAANCTTTCCCCTCTTTCTCGGGGGGAGGAAACCAGGGATGTTTTCACGTTCCCAGCAGGATTGTGCCAGGCAGGGGACACAGATCCCTCCCTGAGCAGCCTCGCCCTGCAGAGATGAGCTCCGAGGACACCCCTGGGACAGTCACAGCTCAGAATTCCTCCTGGGATGGGGAAAATTCCTGCTGGGAACGCTCCAGAGCTCAGGAGTGGTGCTGATGCAGAGTTCTCCTCTCCATGCCCAAGGGGAAGGGAGCAAGAGTTGCAAAGTCACCACTCTGGGGCCATAATATTCCCAAATTTTGGCACTGGGGAGCTGCTGGCCCCCTGGGCATTGCCCCACCAGTGCTAGTGGTGGATTTTTCTGGAATCACTGGGAAACTGCTGATGGAAAAGGGAAGGCTGGCACAGGGAAAGTTCATATCCCAGGTTTTTTGGGCAGAGCAGGAGCTGCGCTCAGCCAGACACCCGAAATCCCACAAGGATCAGGTGCCTCTGGAGCTGAGCAGGACCTTGATCCTCACCCCTGGGGGACATGGAAAAATCCTGTCAGGGAGCTGGGAATGCTGATGAGGGAAAAATCCTGACAGGAGCTGGGAATGCTGCTGAGGGAAAAATCCTGACAGGAGCTAGGAATGCTGCTGACGGAAAAATCCCAACAGGGAGGTGAGAATGCTGCTGAGGGAAAAATCCCAACAGGGTGCTGGGAATGCTGCTGAGGGAAAAATCCCAACAGGGAG
>WBMY01000687.1:24707-41560 GCA_013397315.1 Donacobius atricapilla | reverse complement strand
GGGGGAAGGAAGGAAGGAATATTATCCAGTTCTTTATATCCTTTTTACCCCTGATTGTGCTGTCTGGAAGTGCTAATTGTCATCTCAGGCTGCTTTTGATCCAGAAATAGAATCGTGGAATTATAGAACCAATAAAGCTGGAAAAAACCTCCAAAAAATTGAGTCCAAGCGCCACATCTGCGTGGATTTTAAATTCCTCCAGGAATGGGGGCTCCACCATTGGACAACCCTTTCCATGAAGAATTTTTTTTCCCTAATATCCAGCCTTTAGGAACTGACATCTCAGATGAAACAAGACCTAAAATGGGCTTCTCTGTTCCATGGGGATGATCTGATGGGTTGGTAACTGCGGCTGTGGATGAGGGTTGTTCTCCCTGGCTGGAAGGATTCAGGGGTGCAGCAGGAAGAGATTGAATCCAGGGAATCATCCTGTCCCAATTTATTGCCACCAAGCTCAGGTTAGTGGGAGTTTTAGCTGGAAAAGCCACTCGAGTAAAGTGCTTAGGCAGGGGCTAAAGAGATGCCTGAGTTCTGATGAAAGAAGTCGCCAAAAACACAAAGAAATCAATTTTTAAGACAGCAAATAAAAAAAAGAGGGAGTATCCCAGCCCGGGGAGAGGAGAGGATCCCACCCCTGTTTAAGAGGTGTTGATGTCTGCAGAAAATTCGGGCTCTGGGAGGCTCAGCCTTGGCTCTCCCCATCCTCATTCCAAGGGGGAAGGAGCTGAATTCCCCCCCGGAGCATCCCTAATTCCCAGGATCATTCCCATTCCAGCCTATCCCTGGAAGGATCAGGACGCAGGAGCCTCCTGCCCTCGGCTGGATGGCAAAGCGCCGAGAGCGTTTTTTACACCTTTGGCACCAGCCACAAACCCAGGGCAAATCCCTTCCCTCCCTTCCATGCTCACGCCCTGAAAAGTTGAGACGTTCTGAGATTAAATGAATTTCTTGCGCCCGGCGAGGAGGTTTTTCTGGGACAAGGATGCACTGGGGTGTGTTTATGTCACAGGACTGAATTCTCTGGGATTTAGGGCATCTCCTCCCCGGGGCAGAGCTCTGTGCTCCAAATTCCAGGAGTGCAACCTCTCCTCAGGCTGTGGAGAAAAGAGGATTTCACCCTCACAGCAGCTAAATCCACCTTCAGGGGGAAAGGCACCAGCAGCCTCTTGTCCCAGATGGAATTATCTTGGGAATCACATTTAACTCAGGCTTTCACTTTGTTTCTGTTCAAACACGCACAAAAAAAAAAAAAAAAGAAGTGGGGATACAGGGAGGTATTTACACAGCGTTTATTTTTAGATTTAATCTGATGCAGAAACAGGAATTAAAAAAAAAAAATCGTCAAACAAGGGGAAGGTGAAAATGAATTTCTGAGATGTGGCTGGACCGCAGAATAAGATTTAGGGACATCAATATATTGATGGAATAGTCTCTGGAACAAATATTCTGAGAGGAAAGTGGGACAAGGATGTCCGGGGGGCTTTCCAAGCCTTTGGATCAGCACTGCAGAAACAGGGGGAATATCCAGTCTGGAAAAAAAGATGGAGTTTAAATTCTCAGTCAGATAAAAGCCCAATATATTCAGGAATTTCACTCCATGGAGGGATGATAAATTTACAATTCTCTCTCTCTAATGAAGGTTTTGCTCTTGTTAAGGGATTATTCTCATCTTTTTGGGCGAGTTCAGGTGAGGCACCTTTGGCTTGCATCATTCCTGTCATGTCCGGGGAGGTTAAACACCAAAAAGGGTGGATTTCCCCCAAAAATATGCTGGAATTTTCCAGGGCCAAACTCTCCTGTCGCATCCACAGCAACTGGGAGAAGAATTCGACCCTGAAAGCAACGCTTGGATTCTGAGCCACGTCCTTCGTTCTGCACACACACTTGGAAAAGACTTCCCAAAATATTGACTGACAAAGATTTTAAACTGTGCTCCAGCGCTTTACAACACAAAAAGAAAAAAAAAAGAAAAAAAAAAAAGAAAAAAAACCCCCACACCACCAAAACCCCTGAATTTTTCCCATTGTGGTTGTTCTGCAGCAGGGATGAGTCAGAGTTTGCGAGCACGAGCTCAGGGTCGTATTTTGGGGAGGCTTCTCCTGCTCCGTGTGCTCCTGCCGGAGATGTGGATTTTATTAACCAGGGCTGAAAATGAATTTTTTTTTAAATGGATTTGGATCCCTGGAAATGCAAATGAATCCCTGGAAATATTCATGGTCAGGTTGGACGGGGCTTGGAGCAAGCTGGGAGAGTGGAAGGTGTTCCCACCGCGGCAGGGGATTGACCTTTAAATATCCCTTCAAAGCCAAACAATTCCACGATCCATTCAAATAATTTCAGATAAAACGAGGCAATTCTCAGGAATGTTGATTAAAAACCTCCCATTTTTTGGAGTCTGAAGGAGGCGTTGCTGGTGCTGAATGTTTGTTACCATTTCTGGCTCGTGGAAAGCAGACTTTTAAGCTGGAAAAGGGAGGCTGAGCCGCAGACAAAGCAAAGCTCCGCTTTTCCAGAGAAGCTGTGGCTGCTCTGGGATCCTCAGGAGGATCCAAGGCCAGGCTGGATGGGGCCTGGAGCAGCCTGGGATCCTTGGAGAGCCCTGGGATGGTGGAAGGTGTCCCTGCCCATGAGCTGAGGGATCCTTCATGTCCCTTCCTCACAAACCATCCCCTGACTCCATGGTGGTTCCACAAAGATTCCATGAAGACGCCACGATGATTCCATGATGGTTCCATGACAGTTTCGTGATGATTTCATGAGGACTCCACGATGATTCCATAAAGGTTCCATGACGATTCCATTATGGTTCCATTATGATTCCGTGAAGATTCCATGAAGACTTTACGATGACTCCATGGTGATTCCATGAAAATTCCATGATGATTCCATGATGGTTCCATGAAGATTCCATGACAATTCCATGATGGTTTCATGATGATTCCATGATGGTTCTATGATGATTCAATGATGATCCCAGGAAGATTCCAAGAAGATTCCAAGAAGATTCTATGATGGTTCCATGATGATTCCATGAAGATTCCATGATGGTTCCATGATGGTTCCATGATGATTCCATGAAGACTTTACGATGACTCCATGAAGATTCCATGAAGATTCCATGAAAATTCCATGATGGTTCCAGGAAGATTCCATGATGATTTTATGATGATTCAATGATGATTCCAGGAAGATTCCAAGAAGACTCCAAGAAGATTCCATGATGGTTCCATTACGATTCCATGAAGATTCCATGAAGACTCCACGATGACTCCGTGATGATTCCGTCAAGATTCCATGAAGACTCCTTGATGGTTCCATGAAGATTCCATGAAGATTCCACGAAGATTCCATGTTGGTTCCATGATGATTCCATTATGGTTCCATTATGGTTCCATGACGATTCCACGAAGATTCCAAGGAGATTCCATGATGGTTCCATTATGATTCCATTATGATTCCATGAAGATTCCATGNCCACGAAGATTCCAAGGAGATTCCATGATGGTTCCATTATGATTCCATTATGGATGGTGGAAGATTCCATGAAGACTCCTTGATGGTTCCATGAAGATTCCATGAAGATTCCACGAAGATTCCATGTTGGTTCCATGATGATTCCATTATGGTTCCATTATGGTTCCATGACGATTCCACGAAGATTCCAAGGAGATTCCATGATGGTTCCATTATGATTCCATTATGATTCCATGAAGATTCCATGAAGACTCCTTGATGGTTCCATGAAGATTCCATGAAGATTCCATGTTGGTTCCATGATGATTCCATTATGGTTCCATTATGACTCCATGATGATTCCACGAAGATTCCAAGGAGATTCCGTGATGGTTCCATGACGATTCCACGAAGATTCCAAGGAGATTGCATAATGGTTCCCTGGTGGTTCCATGACAGTTCCATGAAGATTCCACGAAGATTCCAAGGACATTCCGTGATGATTCTATCCCCTTAGGCCGCGCAAGGCCGCGATCCACACCCGACCCACCCTCCTGGCACACACCATCAATGAAATCCGGGTTTTTCACGAGTCAGAGCCCTCACCTGCCAGCGATCCAAAGAAAAAACTCAATCCAGACCCTCCCGAGGTCAGAATCTCGACCCATCTGTGCCTTCAGACCCTTCACATTTCGCGGAACAAAAACTGTTTGGAGGAAAAAATCCCAAATGAACGATTTCAGAGAGAAGCCTGAGGTCGCTGCAGGAGCTGTCACACCCGGTTAGCTCCAACATGAGGCTGCAGCGTGGATTTGTGGCCCAGCATGGGTCACTCCAGAGGCTGGGATGAGGGATTTTGCCAGGAAGGATGGATCCCTCCATTTTTTTTTGTACCTAAATACAAAGTTCAGCAGAATTCAGGGGGGAAAAAAAAAAAACAACCCAAAAAAACAGCTGACAAAGGAAGAAAAGGATATGGGGAAGATCTAGAGGAGAAATTCGGGTTTTAAAAGGACACAGCTTAAAAAAAAATCCGTGTTCTGTCCTCAGCCTGAGGTCTGGCCAAAGGCTCAATCAACTTTTCCTCGACTTCATGGAGATTTTGCATTTTTCCCCGTTATTTTCCCTTGATTAATCCACGTCCCACCACTGCTCCTGTCTCCATCTGGGAGCAATCTTTGTTCTCAGCCACAGCAGGAATTTTTTTTTAGGGTCGCTCCTTGAAAATTGGAATTCATTCAGATTCAGAAGAGCCCAAGATGTTCCTGTGTGTCTTCCTGCACCATCCGAGTGCCACCAAACCACATCCATGGCTTTTTTCCATGGTTTATGTAGGAAAAAAACTCTGCCAGAAATGCCCAAATGATGCTGATTTTTTCATTCTTCCATTTTTCCCCCCTCACATATGGAAATAGNTGAGCAGGAATATACCTAAATTCCCATGGAAAAAAAAAAAAAAAAAAAAAGCACGACCATGACATTCGCTGAGGATAAAAAATAAAACAAAAGAAATAATTTTCATTGGGCAGTTCTCTCTTTTGGAAGGAAAACAATGCTTTTGAAACTCTTGTTTTAAAAAGCCTCGTTGCTCGTGTCAGGCTGAAAATATTTGGCTCGAGTTCAAGTGCAATGAAAACAGTTTTTGAAACGTCCAGATTTACAGTAAAACAGACATTCCAGCCTTCACACAGCTCTGGATCCAGAAAATCCTTAGGAACACTTGGGAAAACCCACCCCGGAGACACCGAGCAGCTGTTTTGCCATTCCAGTGGCAAAAAAAAAAGGAGGATTTTGGGACATCTCTCGGTTTCCCAAAGCACGGGGGCCGTTCCGTGTGCGCAAACAACGGATCCATCAAATCCAATCCTGCTTTTCCCAGGATCTTGGACCCTCAACACCAAAATAATGGGAAATAAACACAGAGGAAAGTCTCCCCTTCACTCGAGGGATGGGATGTCGGATGAGTTTCAGGGAATGATCCCAGTGGGACAATCCAAGGAAGGAGGCCTCGCTCCAAGGGCGCTCAGGGATGGATCCCATCAACTTCCAGCTTCCCAAATCCACCCCGAACAGGGACAGCAGCCATGCCACTGCTTCTGATTGAGGAGATAAATACAGAGGGAAGAAATACAGAGGAAAGTCTGTCCTTCACTCGAGGGATGGGATGCTGGATGAGTTTCAGGGAATGATCCCAGTGGGACAATCCAAGGAAGGAGCCCCCGCTCCAAGGGCGCTCAGGGATGGATCCNCCCCGCAGCACCAGGAGCATCACAGGGGATCCTGCAGGATTGTGTGTTCCCAAAAAAACCCCAAATTCCAGGTGAATGTGGTCGGGAAGGAACGGGAATGACTTTCTAGCAGGGCATTGCTGATGGAGACCTGGTTCTTCCCTCGTTTCTCCAGAGGGGTGAATTCCTCTCCGGGGAAAAATAAACAGCTGGAAATGGTACCTAACACGCCCAAACAGCCCTTGGAAAATCATCCTTAGTTTTGTGCTGCTGTTAAAAGCTCTAATTAAATTCGAGGAGTGGCTGAGGGACAAATGGAGCAGAGGTCGACAGCAAGCGGTTTTGATCAGATTTAATTTTTTATAACTCCTGAAAAGGTTTCCTTGCAGTTCTGGTGTCTTCCAATATAGTCTTGATCTCGGATTTAATTGTTTTGGACCTGTGTTTGTGGCTAATTCCAACGTGCCTCGATGGAACAATCGTGGAATCAAAGAATCGTGGAATGGTTTGGGTTGGAAAGGACCTTAAAGCCCATTGAATTCCAACCCCTGCCATGGGGCACTTTCCACTATCCCAGGTGGCTCCAAACCCCATCCAGCCTGGCCCTGGATATTTCCAGGGATGGGGCAGCCACAGCTTCTCTGGGCAGGAATATAAATATAAATATAAATATAAATATAAATATAAATGACAGAATACGGACCAAAACAACTTCCCACAAAGCTGAAATCCTGGATTCCTCTCAGGATGCACACGCACCCCCCAACAGCCCTGACAGTATTTCCCAGCCCCTTTTCTCCTTTAAAATCCAATGGCCAATTCTCCGACTTGGGAAAAATCCAGTCAATAGAATGCGGAACATTATCCTGGTTAAAAAAAAAAAATCAGGTTTGAAGCTGCGTGGGCAGGGTGATGCTCTGTGATGATCCCAAGCTCTTCACATCCTCAGTGTTATTTTCCAAGGACAATAATAACTGTGTTCATACAAACCCATTAGGCACTCGATTCTAACATTTTTAGAATCCCTGTTTTCATTTCAGTCAGGTTATTAAAAGATGTGGGCACTGGGGAATATTTTAATCCAAAAAAAAGGAAAAAAAAAAGAAAAAAAGAAGAAGAAATCAGCCCCATTTATTTCACGTCCTTGGAATCATCTGCAGCAAATATAAAATGATTTTTAGACCTGGGATTGGTGGGAGGTGTCCCCCAGGTTTGGAGGGGATGAGGTCACCTTTCAAGGTCCCTTCCAACCCAAAATATTCCACAATTCTAAATCCACACTGGAGGCCATGCCGGGGAAATTTCCCCGGGAATTTTCCTCTTGAGCCCCTCAATCTTTTGGGATTCCACTTCTCGCTGGATTTTCATTTCCCCACGGTGGGGTCTGGCCGCTGTGGGATCTGCAGCTCCGGGAATTCCCAGCGTGCCGGGATTGCAGCCTCGCCACTCAGCATTCCCTGGATTCCCTCTGCCATCCCACAGCAATTCCAGAGGCCCTGGCAGCTCCTCCATCCCCTCCTGGAGCACATCCATCACTCCAGGTAACACAGCGGGGTTTGGATCCCTGGCTCACGCCCAGAAAACCGGGAAAAAAAAAATATCTGTAATATTTTAACTTTCTGCCTGAAAAACGCTCCGCTGGGCTCGATCCGTTTCTTATCTCTGCTTTTTATCTGGCAGCCACGGGGAGAGCATTTCCCAAAGCAAGCAGAGAAGTTTTAAACAGAGTTTCTGGGGAAAGCGGAGTGGTTGTCACGGGCTG
The DNA here is from genome assembly GCA_013397315.1 of Donacobius atricapilla. Lineage (NCBI taxonomy): Eukaryota > Metazoa > Chordata > Aves > Passeriformes > Mimidae > Donacobius > Donacobius atricapilla. The sequence continues at coordinate 34,117 of WBMY01000687.1, read as the reverse complement.
GTTGTTTCTAGCGGGAGAAATCCGGGATGAAGAGGATGGAATCTGGGGCTGGGAATTCTTGGCCAGAGCCACACGAGCAGAAATCCCACAGTGGGGAAGGTGGGCATCCCAATCCTCGGCACATCTGTGCATCTTCCTACACAAAAGTGGAAAATTCCCTCCATCGTCACAAAATTCCTTAAATCACCAGAGGAAAAAAAAAAATCCCAGAAGGAGAATGAGACAGTCCTGGGAGGGGGAGCTGCAAGAAAAATGGGGCCAAACTTTGTGTGTTGTGACAGGACAGGGGGAATGTTTTTAAAATGAAGGATTTGGGTTGGTTTAGATCGGATGTAAGGAAGGAGATTTTGCAGTGGTGGTGGAGGGGAGGCCCTGGCATGGAATTCCCAGAGCAATTGTGGCTTCCCTATCGCTGGAAATGTCCGAGGACAGAGCTTGGAGCAAGCTGGGATAACGGAAGGTGTCCCTGCCCGTGCAGGGATTGGAATTAGATGTCCTTTAAATGCCCCTTTCAACCCAATCCATCCTCTGACTTATGATTATTTGTCCAAGAAAATGAAAATCAATTGCAGCTTCCTGTCAAATTTTATGCAAAAGAAAGAAAATTCCATGGAAACAGAGCTTTCCTCTCCTCTCACATCTCTCCATGGTCTGCTGAGAGCTGTTTTCCCTCTGGAAATAAATGTTCCCGTGTTCTGTCTGGGCCTAGTGTATAATTTGAACGTTACGAGGGAGATCTTTGAAAGAAATCAGGTTGTAATCTCCTGGGAAGGATGGGAGGCCGCCAGGTCGGTGCCTGACCGAGACCAGAGCAGATCAGCACCTAATAAAGAAAGCAAAGATCAGCGAGAAAGGAGGGAAAATAAAATCCTGAGGGGCTGAAGCCAGAAGGATTCCCACCCTCGAGGGAAGTGGGAATGAGGGGGATCACAGGAGCTTGGAAAACCCCATCAGCCTCTTACAGACACCTCCAAAATTATTCCCAATTAGGGGAAAACTGGCTCGGGGCAGCTTCTTGGCACATCTTGCCGGGGCAGGACAAAGAGCTGGAAAAAAAAAAATATCTGGATCAAGGGCTTGGGAAAGGCTGCGCTGCCAAAGCCATTAAGGCCCTCGTGGCAGAGGGTCATTCCCGAAAAACAAGACCTTCCCAAGGACACATCCCTGGATCCTGGGTGGAATTCCTGGCCCAGCATCGCCCCGGGGGGAGCCCACGGCCCTGCTCGGCGGGAGGTGACACACACACACACCATGTGCCAGGGAATAACAGGGTTTGTTGGGTTTTATTTTTAGCTTTGCAGGCTTTAAATAGTCTCGAAGGCGGTGAGAACACCCTGGAAAAGCAAAATCCCGCCCCTGCCCGGCAGCCTCGTGGTGCGTGGGGATGCGGGAACCCTGCGGGGAGATGTTCGGCAGCTCGCAGGGAGGTTTGGGGAACCTCAAAAGTGTTTTGGGATGGGCTCGCCCTGGAAATCCGTGGAATTCTTCTCTTCCTCTGTGCAGCCTCTCCTCAAGGGATGCTCCAGGAATAATCCTGGACCTGTCACATCAGGCTCAGAGCCCCTGGCAGGGCCTGGAGGGGCTCCAGGAGAGCTGGAGAGGGATGGGGACAAGGCAGGGAGGGACAGGGCACAGGGAATGGCTCCCACTGCCAGAGGGAGATTGGGAATTGGGAATTCCTGGCTGGGCTGGAATTCCCAGAGCAGCTCTGGCTGCCCCTGGATCCCTGGCAGTGTCCAAGGCCAGGCTGGACAGGGCTTGGAGCAGCCTGGGATGGTGGGAGATGTCCCTGGGCATGGCAGGGCTGGATTGGGATAAGCTTTAAGCTCCTTTCCAACCCAAACCATTCCATGATTCCATTCTCCACCTTGAACTCCGCGTTTTCTGCCTCACCTTTGAGTCACTCTCATGGCTGCTCAAAAAAAAAACCAAAAAAACCAAAAAAAAACCCAAAAAAACCAAAAAAACCCCAAACAAAAAAACCCAACAAAAAACCAAACCAAAAAAAAACCCGAATTCCTGGCATGTGGTGCACGAGAGACAAATGTCACCCCCGGGTTTGGGCCGGAGTCCGGCTGTCACTCTCTGGCGTCCAACAGCGGCAGGAGGGGCCGTGGACTCACCAAGGAATGAACATTCCGTGACCCTTGAGGGCAGGGGGAGGAAACCCAAACTTGCTGCGACCCCAGTTCCAGGGTAAAGCTGCTTTCCTTTCCTCCTCAGAGGGAAAAACGAGGCCCAGCATCCCCGGCTAAAGCGGGAGGCCGCGGAGAGGCCCAATCGGACGCCAAATTACGGCAACGAGTGTGTTTATGTTTGATATCACCCAGCAAAACCTCCCCACGACAACCTCAAGGAGCTGCTGCGTTTGCCAGCCCCGGCAGGAGACCAGCAGGACGAAGGGAAACGTTTCCTTCCTGCTTTTCCAGCCCCTTGGGAAGCGGCAAAGCTCCTTCGAGGCGCGCAGAAAATGCCGCGGACCTCCCCAAGACAAATATATCTTTTGTGCAATTTAAATGGCAATCAGGGAGCTGCTTTTTTCTGATTAATATGGGCGAAGTCGGCGGCCACAGCAGGGGACTGATGAGGCTAATCCATCAATGTCCTTGAGAGTGGGACGCCTGATTGCTCCAGAGCCACTGGAAGTGCATAATGAGGAGGGATCAGGGCCGGGATGCCCCATCCCTCCTGCTCCAGGTTTTTTTTGGGGATGTTTGCACCTCAGCTGTTTCCCTAGGAGGGATTTGGATGCATTCTCCATCGGGAATGAAATGTGTAGGAGAGGGAATCCAAGGCCTGGGGAGATCAGGCACAGAGCGAATTTGGAATGTTTGGGTGGTTCTGGCTCCCTGGGTGAGCAGAGCTGGACCTAAAGACCCTGGAAATGTGGATATCCCACAGATTATCCCGTGCTCCCAGTGCTGCTGCAGCACTCCCTCCCTCCCACGGCCGGGGAACCACGACTAAACCCATAAACAATTGTCCAGCGCCTTTTTCAGGGAATTTCTATCCTCAGTGGGAGCAGGACAGGGATCGCTGCCCGCCCTTCCCTCCTGCACGTGGGATCAGGTATTTGTGAGGCAGGAAGGCCCTGGAGCAGCCAAGGGCCGTGGAAGGTCAGGCACAGTGCAAATGTGAAATTTGNATGTGAGATTTGGAATATCTGGGTGGTTCCGGCTCTCTGCGTGAGCAGAGCTGGACCTAAAGACCCCGGAAATGTGGATATAACCCAAGGCTGGCGGCTCAGCAACCACCTGGGGACCAAATCCACGTTTTCCCCTCCACCCTTTGAACCCAGGCTTGTCCCTGCCTGGTTTCTCCATGATCAGAGCAGGAGCCATGGGGGTTTTCCAGGCAGCGCAGTCCCCACTGCGTCCCTGCTGAGAAACGCGGAATTTCACGGCTTATTGAGTGCTGCAAATCGTCGCTGCGGATAAGACACGGCCCCAGATTATTTAATTCATTTTTTCTTGCAGTCGTTACACGCTGAGGAATTCCCGCCGTGCCATTCCTCCCAGCGCCCTGAGCTGAGTTGGATACACCCATGGAGAGGATGGAATCCCTGCCCCTCTACCTCCTGGAGCTCTCCCACTTCCTAAAACCCAAGGACTCTATGTCCTGGCAGCATTCCCACATTCCCAGGAGCTGTCCTGGTGGCATCTTCCAAGGAGCACAGCTTCCAGAGGGACTTCCCATTGGAAATCTGTGCCTGCTTCCTTGGGATTTCTCTAGGTGGGGTTCAAGGATTAGGACCAAGTTTTCCAGCAGGGAGCGACTGGAGTTGCTGCAGCAGCAGCGGACGCATCAGCGTTGCTTCCCAGAGAGTGGAGAGGAGGAATCACTACTCAGAGTTATTCCTAATTTTCACTCCTTATGAGGCAAAATTTTCCTTATGAGCGGCTTTGGTCGTGCTTAACTTCCCGCTCCAAAGGGTGAGCCAGGCATGTCCCGACAGGGTTCCCTTTCATGGGCTGCGTAAACCAAGAGGAGCGGCTGAAGTTCTCCTCCATATCCTGGTGTGACTCTGCCCTCCTCCAAAACCAGGTCACCTCCCACGTCCATCCATCAAAAGCCCCAGGATAATTTCCCACTGGATTAATTTTTATCCTACATGCTACAAGCACAGAAACGCAGAAAGTTAATGGAAACGGCTCCAGCTGCGTTGGATGGAATTTCCAGTTATTCGAAATAAAATTCCAGCGATAACGACAGCGCAACCAAAGTGATTCCACCTCATCTTCCCTCGAGGACACAAAAGGTTCCCAGATTCAGGCATCCCTCATGCTCTGGCAGCCCCGGGAAGGTTGGGAAGGGGTGGGAAGTGCCCTGACAGGTACCAGTGGCCCCCACAGAGCTCAGCTGCCCTTTCCAGCCAAACCCCCCCTTCCGACTCCACTCCCAGCCCCTGGATCACAGGGATGCTGGGGGGAACCAAACCCTTCCCTCCAAGCCTTTAATGCCGTGGGTTTTGCAGCCGGAATTGCCACGGCCGAGGAGGAGGTGGCACACCCGTGTCCCCGAGGGGCTGGGAATGCCCTGGCCCAGGGCAGGGCACAATTCCAGCCCCGTTTTCCCTGGCAGGGTGGGACACCGGCTGCCAGGGTCTCTCACCATCTGCTCATCTGCTGCCGCAGAGCCGTTCAAAGGGAGTTACAAATTTGTAACGACCTGAATATTCCAGCGCTGGCACATTTGTAATTAGTACTCGCTAATTTGCTCTCAGATCTTCCTCTCCCCTGCACAGCTCGGGCTGCTTTGCAAGACAAATGATCGTTTCCCTGGAATACCTTTCCTCCCCTTGGATGGCGAAGCGGGGCCCAGCCTGCAGCAGACGGCAACTCTGCCACCTTAGGATGGCTCTGGAAAACTGCAGGAAAAATCCAGCCCCAAATCCCGGCGGGCACTTCCCCATTTTCCATCCTCCTCCCTTCATCCTCCCCTCTCCACCCTTTGTCCTCAACCCTCCAGTCTCCAACCCTGATCCTTGGTTTTCCATCCTCCACCCTTCACCCTACATCCTCATTCCCCCATTTTCCACTTTCCACCTCCCATCCTTCATCCTCCACCTTCCACCTCCCATCCTTCAGCCTCAATCCCCCATTTTCCACCTTCCACCTCCCATCCTTCATCCTCCACCCTCCATCTTCCACCCTCCACCCTTTGCCCTCAATCCTCCATTCTCCACCCTCCATCCTTTGTCTTCCACCCTCCATCCCCATCTTCCCTCTCCATCCTCTACCCTCCACTCTTCACCCTTCATCTTCCACCCTTCACCCTCCACCTTCCGTTCTTCATTCTCCACCCTTCATCTCCCCCCTTTCACCCTCTATCCCCACAGAATTCCCAAAGCGCAGAGCAGGAGGGCAAACCACCCCTGGAGGACATTTTCTTCACGCCTGTGGTGCTGCACATCCCTGCGCTGTTCCCCGCCGCAGATCCTGGCGTGGGGTCGTTACACCTGGATCTCCACGGCTGGAGGCAGATTCTCCCAAAAGATCCAAAGTGGGAATTTGGCTCAGTGCTGGAGGAGGTTTTGTCTACTCCCAGCCATGTTTGAGGGGTTTGAGGGGTTTTCCCAAGACTCCAGCACGGTCCTTGCTCCGAGCTCAGTGGGAATGGCCAAAGATCCCAGAGAGATCCCGACCTGAGCGCTCAGCCTCAGAAATGCTGATGGTAAAACCCAAAATTTGGCAGGAAAAGCACGTGGCCGCATCAAGACAGGGACACCAAACTCCTCCCCAGCCCCTCCTGCAGAGACCTCGGTGCTGCTTTTTTCCCGGAGCGCAGCTCAGCAGCACAATCCCCGTTCCATAAATATTCCTCCACCAGGAGAAATCACCTGCTGGCAGCATGGGAAGGAAAGCTTTTCCCTGGAAAACTCCCCTGGAGTGTCCCCAGGCCGTCACCTCCACAGCTGGCAGCATCCTCAGGGTCAGAGCTGTAATATTAGGAACACTTGGAATCGCTCTGTGTCCCAGAAATCCGATCCTACCGAGCCACAATTAAGCAGATGAGCCATCAGAAAATATTTAACGCTTGCAACAGGTTTTCCTTCTCAGCCCCATCAGATAAAGGGATACTGGTGGGAAAATCCAGGGAGGCTGAGGCTGGAGTTCAGCAAAAGGACTAACGAGAGGGAAAACAATGTTCCTTTTAGGCCTGGGGCTTCAGGAGTCCCAAATTCCCAACATCCGAGCTAACACATCTGAAATGACTCCCCAGGTCCCAGCCCTGAAGTCTGTTTACATTTTGGAGAGCGGCCAAGGGGTGGCTTAACGTGGGTAAGGAACCCGTGTTGAAACAGGATTCCTTCCTGGAATATCCCTGGGGCTCCAGCCCCTCTCCATCAGCTGAACGGGACACAATTCCTTCTGGGATATCCCTGGGGCTCCAGCCTTTTCCATCAGCTGAAGGGGACACAATTCCTTCCTGGAATATCCCTGGGGCTCCAGCCCCTCTCCATCAGCTAAAGGGGACACAATTCCTTCCTGGAATATCCCTGGGGTTTCAGCCCCTCTCCATCATCTAAAGGGGACACAATTCCTTCCTGGAATATCCCTGGGGCTCCAGCCCCTCTGCATCATCTAAAGGGGACACAATTCCTTCCTGGAATATCCCAGGGGTTCCGGCCCCTCTCCATCAGCTGAAGGGGACACAATTCCTTCTGGGATATCCCTGGGGCTCCAGCCTTTTCCACCAGCTAAAGGGGATGGGTTTGGCTTTTCCAACCCCAAGTCCTGGCTGGTTGTTCGTCCCCAGTGGAGCTAAATCCACGGAGAGCCGTCCCCAGGCAGCAGGAATGGTGTTGGAAGGATGGGAAGCACAGGGAAGCGACGAAGCACGGGATCATGGAATCATGAAGGTTGGAGAAGGCGTCTAAAATCCTCGAGTCCAACCATTAACAGAGTCCTTCAGGAAAAGGAGGGTGGGGATGGGGCTCTGATCCCAGGGAAGGGACAGGATGGGAGGAAATGGCCTCAAGCAGTGCCAAGGGAGGCTCAGGTTGGATATCAGGAAAATTCCTCCATGGAAAGGGTGGTCCAGCCCTGGCACAGGGTGGAGTCCCCATCCCTGGAGGGATTCAAAAGCCAGTTTAAAGTGTGGCTGTGGCACTTGGGGACATGGGTCAGTGGTGGCCTCAGCCTTGGAGGGCTTTTCCAGCCTTGACGATTCCGGGATTTGACGATTCTTTCACAAGAAAGAGACTGGAGCTACGTCAGGAAGGGAAAATGTGGTTTTTAAATCGAACAAAGAGAAAAAAGCTTCCCTCACCTCCTAATTCCGGCTGAAGGAATTCCTTCCAGTCCTCCCAATTATCTTGCATGAGTTCGAGGGAGGAGAACTGATCCTCCCAAATCTCATCAGATCCCTCAGACTTAAATAATGGTCACCAACATTTTTTTTTCCCAATAGGTTTTGGTGCCTATGCAATCCGTATTTCCCTCTCATACGTGGAATTTTACATGTTTCCAACGAGAAATTTATGATTATTTGTGCAGACACTTTATTAAATGTGATATTCATTCATTTTAGTCTCATCTTACACATTTCTCATCAATGTTTCTCTGAGTGTTTTAAGCTTTTATAAATGAGAGCTTTTATAAATATAAGATTTTATAAATATTTATAAATATTTATTTTCTGCTCAAGGTGCTCATCAACGATGTTTTGATGTAGTAATAATAATAATAATAATAATAATAATAATAGGAAGAAGAAGAAGAAGAAGAAGAAGACGAAGAAGAAGAAGAAGAAGAAGAAGAATTGAAAATAGAAGAATACAGGTGCATTTCCAGGGTTCCAGGTGGAAACTGGACAGGAAAATTTTCCTGTTGGACACCAAACACCAGAGTGGGCCTCAGAAAAACACAGAGTATGATTGGGTGAGGTAGGAAATTCCTACCTTAGGACATGGAGATGATTCAGGATTCCAAACCCTCCTATTTTAGGGAATTAGATCATCTAATTCATCCCTCTGTCAGGCCTAAATTGCCCCCTGTGTTTTTGAGAGTGCCCCATTAAATAATACAATTAACTGGGGCTGTATGTGAGGATATCACGGATCCTGGTTTGGGATATCCAGAATAAAGGAGGATTTCTCCCTTCCCTCAAATTATTGATCCAATATAGTATTTATCAATGTAATACCATGTTTATTGATATAATATTGCATTTATTCATATATCATCATATTTATTGATATAACATCATTTTTATTAATATATAACATAATTTTTATTCATATATCATCATATTTATTGATATACCATCATTTTTATTCATATATAACATCATTTTTATTAATATATCATCATATTTATTGATATATTTGGGGCGCAGCCAGTCCCACCAGCTCTCCCCCAGTAGCTGTGGGCACCCTCCAGTTTCCATCCCAGAACTGGGAATTTCTGCCCCATTTCCCATTTCAGATTTGAGGCTTCCTCAGGGAACAAATCCTGCAGACAAGGGAAAGGTTCCCACTGGGATTCTTTCTTCCGGCACCACTTTATGCCTAAACCGCAATGTCTAAGCTGACCTTCGGTCTGTCTGAACTTTTCCCTGGGGAGCAGGATGAAGAGGAATTTGCATGCCCAACCCTTTTTTTCCCTGACATTTGCCGGCACGTGGATGGACTTTCATTAGCTCCACGTTATTTGTTTGATCTTCCCCATTTTTATCCCTGCCTTTGATTACCCAACAACTCTGGAAATTATTTGGAAGCCTACAAGGGGGTTCAGCCTAAATAACAACCCTGCCACCTGACCCTCATTATTCCCCTCTTCCTTTATTTTATGTAGGCAGAACGGGAGGGAAAATAAAAAGGGATTAAAAAAAAAAAAGCCCCACGAGGAACGATGTCACGGAGACAGACGCACATTCCTGCTCCAGCTTTTATCTCTGGGAATGCTGGCAGCCCTCAGATGTCTGAGCAATGCTGAATTGTTACAGCACTGCTGGGATCAATAGCTCCATTAATCTTGCAGAGGCTGCCTCCTTCCATGCCCAATCCACGGTTTACAGGGAAAAAAAATCCACCTTGCACATCCCACCCGCATCCCTGGAATTGTCCAAGGCCAGCCTGGACGGGGCATGGCACAGCGGGAGTGTCCCTGCCTAGGAATCCTTGGAATTAGATCAGTTTAAGGTCCCTTCCAACCCTGCAATTCCATGAAATAAAGGTAAAAACCAAGCCAGGAGTGGAATATTGGGAAGCTGTGGCTGTGAGAGCCTCATCGGAACAGAAATGTCCCTTCCAACCCTGGAATTCCATGAAATAAATGTAAAAACCAATCCAGAAAAGGAATATCGGCTGTGAGCATCCCATGGGAGCGGGAACATCCCTTCCAACCCTGGAATTCCATGAAATAAATGTAAAAACTAATCCAGGAGAGGAATATTGGCTGTGAGCG
>WBMY01000687.1:9197-24662 GCA_013397315.1 Donacobius atricapilla | reverse complement strand
GAGCGTCACAGGAGAACGGAAACGTCCCTTCCAACCCTGAAATTCCATGAAATAAATGTAAAAACCAAGCCAGGAGTGGAATATTGGGAAGCTGTGGCTGTGAGAGCCTCATCGGAACAGAAATGTCCCTTCCAACCCTGGAATTCCATGAAATAAATGTAAAAAACAATCCAGAAAAGGAATATTGGCTGTGAGCATCCCATGGGAGCGGGAACGTCCCTTCCAACCCTGGAATTCCATGAAATAAATGTAAAAACTGCCCCAGGAGTGGAATATTGGGAAGCTGTGGCTGTGAGCATCCATCGGATCGGGGGAACGAGCGGCACGTTCCGGAGCTAACGGCAGCAATTCCATTTATGGCTCTGTTTAAGTATTATCCTGAGTGTTATTTAAGAGACGTGCTGTCCTTGGGCAGATCCCGTATCCCTGAGGAGAGGAGCCGAGGGGAAAACGCACGGAGCAGGAACGGCTTCGTGTCATAATCTGGAGATCTAGTGACGAGCAGAGCGCGCGGAAGGAGGAAGGAAAGGGCAGGGCCGTGACACCAAAGCAAAAAAGGATCCCGGTAAACAATCCCGGGAGTCTGTGGGGAGAAACGAAGCCAAGGAAATTCGGGATGCTCTGATGGGAATCTTTCCCAAACGCTGAGGTCCTCAATGCAAAGCTCTCAGCTGGCAGCTTCCAAATCAAAATTCAATCGGAAAATCTCCCATGGTTTTAGGATACCCTGAGGTACGGGGACGGCACAGCTGCTGTGAGCCCTGTCCTGGGAGCTGGACCAGGAGCAGGGATGCATTTCCAACAAGTAGGAATGAGAGAGAAGGGCAGGAATGAGAAATAACTGGGAATAGTCAGTCTGGGAAGGCTTAAATTATATCCACCATAAAGCAGGCAGGGGGCAACATCCACAGGAGGCTGTGAGCGGGATTTTTGTTCCCTGGCACTGCTGGGATGGAGCTCTGGGAATGGCCGGAGCTCTGGGAAGGGCTGGGCTCTCATCTTCCTGCTGGTCTGAAAAAACAGGAGGGGAAAAACCCTTTCAAATTCATTCGCTCCTCGATTTTCATTGTTAAATTAATTTTTTTTTTTTCCTGAGAAAGTAAAGCAGTTCCAGTACGAGTCCTTGATGGCATTTCAGGATCAAACCCAAATATCAGACCGTGGAATTTGGGATTGCTGCAGTGAACTTTACAGGCTGCTTGCCAGCCTCTAAAAAAAAAAAAACTTCTGTAAGTAGAGAAATAGCAGCGATGGAGTGGATTTTACATTTTCTGGGAATATTTGATTAAGGAATTTCACACAGTTCCACTTGGGAAGGCACAAAGACCGTGGTTCAAAGCTGAGCGAATGCTCTGTGCAAAGAGACTTGCTCCATCTGCAAGGCAATAAAATGGGAAAATAAATGCCACGCTCAGGGAAAAACAAAGAGCACAAACACCACAATTCAACCTCTTATTTTATTTCTTTTTTTTTTTTGCAGAGGAAACAGTTATGGCAGCTTTTATATGGATTGGCTTCCAAACGGAGAGAAGATATGGAGCAAAGGAGGTCCCAGCCTGTTTTTTCCCCACTGATACTGAGTTTTCCAGCCCCACAAGCTGTCCCCATTCCCGAAATTTCTGCAAAGTCACTCGATTTGCATATATGCAAATAACGCTGGGTGTTTTCCCTGCTGGAGACAGAGCTTTGCCCTTCCTGCATTGGGCCATAAATGCTGGCAAACGGCAGAAGCTGCAGGAAAATGAGCGACAGCTCCAGAACAAGGAATTAGGAGTTGAGGAAATGTGGATTAATTAATTAATTTAAAATGACAGAAAGATTTGAGGGCAGCGAGCAGCCACCAGCCACGAGGGGCTGTTTTGCCCAGGTTATTCCCAGGATGGATAACACCACCTGGAGTGCTGGGAGAGCCTTGCTCACAAATATTCCAAAGCTTGGCTGGATTTGCGTGGAGCTGGGATTTCATTGTGAGGTTTTAGGAAAAGGGGAACGACATCCAAGGGCACCATTCCCGGCTCAGGGCTGCAGCTGACGCACTAAAACAGGAGCAATTTCACCTCCTGCTAAAATGGTGATTATTAATTGCCACTGGCTGCATCCAGCAGGGATCTTTTGAACCTCTTTTCCCATTGTTGCCAGGTCTGTGGCCGGGCTATTCCAGAGGCAGGGATGTATCGATCCCGACCCCCATTCCGCATTTCTGACGGACAAAAGGGCTCATTTCACACCCAGCTGGATTCCCTTTGTGAAGGACATTCCTAAAAGGGCTCCCCGGGGTCACGGACACACCAGGCAAATGGTATTCCTGGGAAAATAAAATAATTCCCAATATATTTATTGATTTAACTTGGGAAAGAGCTATAATCTATGCTCGGCTTTTATTTTAAAAGGGCAGCACTGGAAACCCTTTTGGGAAATCCCACAGGAACATTTAACAGGAGGATAAATCCCACCTCCAGCCAGCCTGGGCAAACTGGAGGTCGGATGGGAGGAATAGGCTCAGGTTCTTTGTCTGTGGAAGCCACGTTGGAAAGAAACTTCGGGAATGATCCAACAACAGAAGAGATTTAATTTGCTTTTCCAGCAGAGAAACCAACCCAGAGCTCCCAGCCCAATCCCAGGAGAGCTTGGCAATGTTCAGGTGGAGCGGGAGAGCATCCCAGGACAGCATTCCCAGTGCATTCCTGCTCCCTGCCTTCAGCCAGACTGGACACAAAATGCTGGGAATTGCAGCAAATCCACAGCCTGAAGGAGAACACTCGGCACTGGGTCCATTTCCAGGCCAGGCTGGAGCAACCTGGGATAGTGGAAGGTGTCCCTGCCCATGGAAGGGGGTGGAATGGGATGGGCCTTAAGGTCCTTCCAACCCAACCCATTCCATTATTCTCTGATTCCATGATCCTCTGTGCCTGCGCTGGGGCTGAAAATCCTCCTGATCCCAAAAATGCCAGAGGCTGCAGGTACCTCCAAATCCCGGCTCCATCCCGTCCCCTCTGCTCCTGGGGAGTCACACAGGGACACCAGCCAGCACCAGCTTCATAATAAAAATAGATTTCTGATCAAAATTTTTCCAGAAAATGCAAGATAACATCCAAAAATGTTTTTTTGTTTGGTTGGTTGTTTTTTTTTCACTTCAGACACAGGCCCAGTGTTAATTAAGCAAAGCTGTGAGTGGCTTTTGCCACACCCCAGGTGGCCCCTGCTCACTCTGAGGTCACCGACCACATAGGGTTGAGCAAAATGAAAACTCTTCCTGCAAATGCGGGGAAAAAACTGGGGGAAAAAATGGGAAAAAAACAGGGAAAAAATGGGGAAAAATCCACGCGGGAACGACCTTACCAGCGCCACCGGCGCAAAGGAGAGATCGTCCCGTTCCTGCGGCGATCACCCCGAGAGAAAGGCAAAAATTCCGAGATGGTTTGTGCTGCTGGAGGACAACTGGATAAATCCATCCCGCACGCGGCCTCCAGCCTCTCCGAGCGCTTCCGACAGCGCAAGGACGCCGACGGGTCTGGAGCGGGCGTCGCTTCGACACGCGAGGAAACCCGACGTGCTCTGATTGCAATACCCCGTGAAGCCGTAATTAGGGCCTTCGTGGCAACAAAGAAAATTGGATTACATTATTCCGGGGCTAAACAGCCCGAAGATTGCAGGGAAGGCAGGAGGACGGAGCGTAACAAGCCGCAGGCGGCTCCGACAGCAGACAAAGACGGGGGAGATTGCGGCAGGATTTGAAGTGGTTTTGTGCCTTTGGAAATTACAGAGGACAGGCCCAGGAGTGGCAGCTGAGGGAATCACACCTTCATTTTCTCCTGGGCTCTTCAGACTCCATTTTTCCGTAAGTAATGTGTGCAAATCGGAGGGACATAACGCCAGCCACGCGGATCCCGGTTTCCCTGAGAATGATGTTTTCCGGCGTGGCTTTATTTAAATGAGGGCATCACTCATGTCATAGTGAGGTGAGGGGTGCTGGGAATTCCCAACACGCACCGCAGCCACCTGAATTCTCTGTCCTTTAAACAGCAAACCAGTTCTGTAAGAGACAGAGTGCCCTGAATTAAAATCCCAAGGGAAAAGCAGGTCCGGGGAAGCTCCATCAAACTTTGCAATGGTTTCCAACCCTTCCCATTACATTACAGGATCACAGAATTCCTGATGGTTTGGGTTGGGAAGGACCTTAAAGGCCATCCCAATCCACCCCTGCCATGGGCAGAGACACCTTCCATTAATCCCAGGTTAATCCAGCCTGGCCTTGGGCACTGCCAGGGATCCAGGGGCAGCCACAGCTTCTCCGGGCACCCTGTGCCGGGATCTGCCCACCCTTCCCAGGGAAGAAATCCTTCCTAAATTAATTAAATCATTATTCTTCCTGGATTAATTTGATTATTAACAAGAGTTTATGGGAGAATGAGGAGTATTTGAGACCCTTCCCACAGCTCTTCTTCCCTGCCTTCCCCCACCAAGCACAGCAGGATCTGTTCCCTCTTCCCCAGCATTCCCAAAAGGCGGTTCATGGTCAGCAGCTCCCATCTGGGGTTTGCAGGGGGCCAAAGCAGCAGGGATTTGGCTCTTGCTCTTGTCTTTGTGTGTCCTTGCTCCCCGTGAAAATCCAAATCTCAGCCAAACCCACGGATTTTCCTTGGTTCTTTGTCAAAGCCTTGTCAAACCTCGCCAACATTTTGCCAAAATTCCCTCCCAGCCCTTGCCAAAACTCTGATTTCAAACTGCGGAAAACCACACTGGGACCCCCTTTTTACAGCAAACCAGCAGAGCAAGAGTTATGCTGTGACATGTTCTAAAAACCCCACGTTTTATTTACTGCCGTGGTCCTTTGGCCTTTTCCTGGCACCACACTCTGCACCCAGCTGCGCCCATGGAAAAACCTGGACATGGGAGACTTTGCTACCTGCCCTCAACCACGGTTTGGCTATTCAGACACTTAAAGCAAATAAAACCCCGTATTCTCGAGCCAAAAAAAAAAATAAAAATCACCTCACTCTTCAGCTGTAGGATAAATGAACTTCATAAAACAGGAATAACATTTGTTTTAATGAAAGGGAGCCCACGGGGAGCTGGTTCATCCCTGCTCTGAATTCTTTGTTTTCAGGTCATGTTTGGCGTGTTCCCAGCTGGGGGTACCTCCCTCACTCCCCAGCAGATCACACGCAGAGGTGTCTGTGCTCTGGAATATCGCTCTTCCATGTATTTTCCATCCCCTTTACTCCTTCATAAAAGGTACGGACGTGTCAAAGCCTCGCCAGGCTGATATTGATTTGCGGCACATCGTAAACGTTTCATCTTCGATTCCCTCCACTGAGCAAAAAGAGCTGTGGAAAATCTCATCCCTGCTTTGGTTTTGTGGTGTTGGTTTTTTTTTTCTTTTTTTTTTTCTGTCTGCACAGAATTAGCCAACATCCAGGTCTGAAATATTACCTGAAACACCTTATTGAAAATGCAGGGATTTTTCTGTGCCTTATTTCAAATTATTTCAGGGGATGACCCCATCACTGTGCGGATTTCAAGACAAGCTCTGTGCTGCTGTATTTTTATTTTCTTTGTTTTCCTAAATGGGGTCTGGGCAAGGAGAGAGGTTGAATCTGTGTGGGAAAGGGGCAGGGAATGTGCAAAACCTCTCCAAGGTGTCCCAGGCGTCACCTCTTCCCCTTCCCTAGGATCCATCGGCGTCCTCCAGCCCCTCCCCAGGGCTGCAACTCCAAATTCTCAGCCAAAAATTCCAGTCTGTTCTTACCACTTGTTTCCCTTCTGTGGAGCATAAATTTAGGGATTAATTTAAAATTAGCAGAGCAGTGTTTTGGGAGGGATGAGATGTGAATCCTGAATTTAGCAGATTCAGAATGTTTCTTCCCGNATATATAATATATAGATAATATATTTCTATAAATATATAGGTACAGGTATAAATAACTATAATGAAATAAAAAGAAATAGAAGTAGAAGTAGAAATAGAAATAGAAATAGAAATAGAAATAGAAATAGAAATAGAAATGAAAGCTCAGCACCATTAAAACAACTCACACTATTATAAAGATAACAATGCCATACTTCCTCAAAACCCCCAATCAATTCCATTTTCCAAAGCCTTTGGGCAGGGCATGGAGCAGGAGGGCTGTGAATTCCCCCCTACATCCACCTCCAAAGCCAAGCCAGGCTGTCTGCAGGAATCAGGGCTCCCAACAAATTGGAAAACACTCCTGGAATATTGCGCAGTTTGTTCAGATTAGGCCCAGCAAAAAAAAATCATCCCTAATGGAACAATGTCCATGCAGCAGCAGGCGCACAGGAGATAATTTAAGCAGGAGGAAATGCGCTTTGAAGTGGTCCCTGATGAGGTTTTGCTTGTTCCTGAGAGAATCCAGATGGATTCCAGAGCTTTTTTAAAACCACTTTCTAAAATCCCACCCCCCCCTCCCCGTCATTAGGGCACATTATGGTGACACTCCGCAGTTGGGATTTTATGGGGGAAACGATTTCCGAGTGGGATTTTCCGGGGAAATGTTCTCCCTCTGACATTTCATTCCCTGTCCTGCGCAATCCCCGGGCTTTGCATTTTGCAGAGGATCCATCCTGGGCCAAATCCTGCCTCCTGTTATCCTTGGAAGCTGATTCATCCCGATTTCCTGGAGGTTGTGCTACAGGAATTGAGAGCGGCCTGAGCGCTCCTGGTTTCACCCCAAAATGTTCCTTCCCGGTTTCCGCAGCTGCAGAGCGGAGCAAATCCAGGGAACAGCCACATGGATGCCCCACAAGGAGGGGGATTAGGTGTGGTATTCAAGGGCTCCCCGATTTTGCACTTTGCTGGGAATTTCCCTGCGAAGCCACGGAGCAGCCAGCCAGGAATGCGGGATTTTTTGGATTTATTCCTTGCCCTGCTTTGTCTCCAAAGCGAGGCAAGCGACGTGCTGGATGCTCCAGCTGGCTCAGAGTGTGCAAGCCAAGGATGCTGCAGCTAAACCAAGGACACCCAAACAGCCACCGAGCCCAAATCCAGGCGAGGATTGGCTTCCTGATTGGAATTTTAAGGGAGACACACATGCACACAGACTCATTGTATCTATAATAAAAACCCTACAAACAAACCCTACCACGAGCATTCCAGCCCCTCTCCCTACCCAAGCAGCTGCAGCAGGTCCTTCCCATCAGGATAGGGGTCACCAAACCTTGCTTTCTTTTCTTTTCCTTCATTTTTCTCCCCTAAGATTTGACCTTCAGGAGGCAATTCCTGGGCAACCCTCACAATGAGTGCCTTCCCCCATCCGTGTTAAGTGCTGGGGAAAGCTATCAGGCAAAGAAAATTGATTCCCTTTCAGAGGCAGAGCCAGAGGCGGCGAGGGATTTGATTTCCCTGGAAGGTTATTATATTCAATGCTAACATTATTTAAAGGCTTTTCAATGGAGCTGTACTCCACAACACCTCATTATGGAGGAAAATCAGCCTAATGATTGCGCTCTGCCAGCGCGGGGGGATTGCATTCCTGCTGGAGATGCTCTCCTCCTGGGAATGAGGTGCATCCATCACGGCAGCCCAGGCAGGATGGGAAAAGGAAGGAGACCAGCACTGCGCGATAATTGTTAGAATTCCTGGCTGCAAAGTTGGAACTTTTCCGTTCAAACACGGATTTTGCCTCTTCCTGCCGCGCTGCCGTGCGCTTCGGAGAGTTCCATCCATTAAACACGAGTTCAGGGCTGAGTCTGTTTGGACTGGCTGTTTCCTTTCCATAAGGAATCCGTCAGGAGTTTCAAATAATCGGGAATGTGGTCATTTATTTCCACATTGCTTCCCTAAGTGTGTGAACAGCACTTATCACCCCCTCACACACCTGCAGCACCGGCACCTTTGCATTTGTGGAACCAAACACATTTCTACAAGGGAATTAAGCAACACAGGCTTTTTCTCAGGTTTAGCCAGCAAAGCTCTTCCAATTTTATTTTTTTTCCCCCCCTCTCTGAAAAGGCCTTCCAAAAAATGAAATGGCTTCGAGGTTTATAAAAAGTATTGGCTGTGTTTTTAGTGAAAACTCCNGAATCCCAAAATTCCCCTCCAGAGCTCCTCTAGGATATAAGGGAATTATTGGGGTTGACACTAAAGAAAAAAAAAATTTCATTTGAATCTACTTTCAGTTTGGCCCATCAATTGCTTTAAAAATTCATTATGCTTTACTTCATTTCCTGTAGGAGCAAACTTCAGCTCCCTGAAAACCGAATTTCTTTCAACATCCACACAGTATGAATTTTAATGGCCTAGCAAAGTTTTGGGGAGTTTAAACTTCTCCTTATGAATTTTTATGGCGTATAGATNTGGTGACACTCCGCAGTTGGGATTTTATGGGGGAAACGATTTCCGAGTGGGATTTTCCGGGGAAATGTTCTCCCTCTGACATTTCATTCCCTGTCCTGCGCAATCCCCGGGCTTTGCATTTTGCAGAGGATCCATCCTGGGCCAAATCCTGCCTCCTGTTATCCTTG
Source organism: Donacobius atricapilla (assembly GCA_013397315.1). Lineage (NCBI taxonomy): Eukaryota > Metazoa > Chordata > Aves > Passeriformes > Mimidae > Donacobius > Donacobius atricapilla. The sequence goes on along the minus strand of WBMY01000687.1, from coordinate 16,178 downwards.
GAAGCTGATTCATCCCGACTTCCTGCAGGAATCAAGAGTGGCCTGAGCGCTCCTGGTTTCACCCCAAAATGTTCCTTCCCGGTTTCCGCAGCTGCAGAGCGGAGCAAATCCAGGGAACAGCCACATGGATGCCCCACAAGGAGGGGGATTAGGTGTGGTATTCAAGGGCTCCCCGATTTTGCACTTTGCTGGGAATTTCCCTGCGAAGCCACGGAGCAGCCAGCCAGGAATGCGGGATTTTTTGGATTTATTCCTTGCCTTGCTTTGTCTCCAAAGCGAGGCAAGCGACGTGCTGGATGCTCCAGCTGGCTCAGAGTGTGCAAGCCAAGGATGCTGCAGCTAAACCAAGGACACCCAAACAGCCACCGAGCCCAAATCCAGGCGAGGATTGGCTTCCTGATTGGAATTTTAAGGGAGACACACATGCACACAGACTCATTGTATCTATAATAAAAACCCTACAAACAAACCCTACCACGAGCATTCCAGCCCCTCTCCCTACCCAAGCAGCTGCAGCAGGTCCTTCCCATCAGGATAGGGGTCACCAAACCTTGCTTTCTTTTCTTTTCCTTCATTTTTCTCCCCTAAGATTTGACCTTCAGGAGGCAATTCCTGGGCAACCCTCACAATGAGTGCCTTCCCCCATCCGTGTTAAGTGCTGGGGAAAGCTATCAGGCAAAGAAAATTGATTCCCTTTCAGAGGCAGAGCCAGAGGCGGCGAGGGATTTGATTTCCCTGGAAGGTTATTATATTCAATGCTAACATTATTTAAAGGCTTTTCAATGGAGCTGTACTCCACAACACCTCATTATGGAGGAAAATCAGCCTAATGATTGCGCTCTGCCAGCGCGGGGGGATTGCATTCCTGCTGGAGATGCTCTCCTCCTGGGAATGAGGTGCATCCATCACGGCAGCCCAGGCAGGATGGGAAAAGGAAGGAGACCAGCACTGCGCGATAATTGTTAGAATTCCTGGCTGCAAAGTTGGAACTTTTCCGTTCAAACACGGATTTTGCCTCTTCCTGCCGCGCTGCCGAGCGCTTCGGAGAGTTCCATCCATTAAACACGAGTTCAGGGCTGAGTCTGTTTGGACTGGCTGTTTCCTTTCCATAAGGAATCCGTCAGGAGTTTCAAATAATCGGGAATGTGGTCATTTATTTCCACATTGCTTCCCTAAGTGTGTGAACAGCACTTATCACCCCCTCACACACCTGCAGCACCGGCACCTTTGCATTTGTGGAACCAAACACATTTCTACAAGGGAATTAAGCAACACAGGCTTTTTCTCAGGTTTAGCCAGCAAAGCTCTTCCAATTTTTTTTTTTTTCGCCCCCTCTCTGAAAAGGCCTTCCAAAAAATGAAATGGCTTCGAGGTTTATAAAAAGTATTGGCTGTGTTTTTAGTGAAAACTCCAAATCAGAGAATCATGGAATGGTTTAGGGTGGAAGAAACCTCAAAGCCCACCCAGTTCCACCCCTGCCATGGGCAGGGACACCCTCCCCTATCCCAGGCTGGCCAAGCCCTGTCCAACCCAGCCTTGGACACTTCCAGGGATTAGGCAGCCGCAGCAGCCATTGAAAAAAAACTTGTTGTCCGCTCAAAAAATAACATTAACTACATTTTTACAGTGAAAAGCTTTGGTGTAATAAATGAGTTTTCTCATGAAGGGAAAGATTACCAGGCGATGTCTCCTGTCTGACAGGAGAGCGCTCTGCAGCCTGGCAAGAAATGTTTAAAGTTATCAGACTTGAAATTCAGCCTGGTACAACTTAAATCAGTCAGACTCAGTTCCAACCTTCCACAATCTAAAATTTAATACAAACCAGAGCAACTTCCCCAGTGCAGCACAAACCAGGCACCAGGTCTGGCTCAGCAACCCCAGGCTTGCCCTCTTCCCCCTCTTCCAGCCTTCCTAACGGCAAAGAAACTCTGGTTTTCCAAGCTTTTTCCTGCTAATTGAATCCCATTTATTGCAGGCCTGCCTGCATTTACAATGAGCTGGGGGATCATTTTCTGCCCAGACGTGGGGACTCGGTGGAGTTGCAACTCATAACTCAAGTGTGCCCCTTGCAAAGAGGGTTTAGAGCCCCCAGAGGAATAAATGCAGCTCTCTGTGACCCTGGCAAGTCACCTCCCTGCAGACTCGGAGTAGTGTGGGATCTTTCATCCCCCAGATCCCAAAATCCAGAGCTTTTCCACCCCCCAGGCACTGTGGGGCAGAGCTGGCTCTGCTTCTGACACGTTCCTACAGATAAATAGGGATTTTTAAACTCCTTTTCCCCCAGTTTGCCATTAGAGTGATTAATGAGAGGAGAGGAAATATGGATAAGGGGAGGAAAAATGGATAAGGAGAGGAGAGCAGCATCCTGCAGCCCGTCCCTCTCACTTGGAGATGGATGAGGTCGGGAAGAGGAGCCAGCAGGCCACGCTGAAATCCCAGCCCAAACCCAGGTTTAATATTTATAGCCGGGACAGCGCACCAGGAGCCTGAATCCCACACAGGGGTTGAATTATTGGGAGTTTTTCCCACTCTCTGCCTTCACCTCCAACAGCAGCAGCAATTCCACGTGGAAGCATCCCAGCAAAGCAATTTGCCAGTCAACAGCTGCATTAACCAGGAAATTCCCCCGGGGAAAATTCCTCCCTGAGCCACAGATTCCTTTACTGAGTCCCCCAGCCCTCCAACAACTGGATTTTAATAACTTTAATAGCCCCAATCCTGCGAGCTCAAGTGAAAGATTAACTTTGGAGCTTTTATTGGACTTATTTGGGTGCAGGAGGGTTTGGAGTTGTTTTCCCTGTCAGAGGTTTGGCCCTGGGCTTGAAGTTGGATGTTCAACTCAATTTACAATTTTTCCTTCAGTTTTCCGGCCGTTCCCAGAGCGCAGAGTGGAAGAAAGAGAAACCTGGGGTTTCATGGACGTTTAAGGTTCAGGAGGAGGGAGGTGCCCTCTGAGGAGCACAAGTGAGGCTGCAGGCATGGCCAAATCCATTGGAAATGCTTCCTTCTGGGATGGTCCTCATCGCCCTGCCCTGCTCCCACGGGGGCGGCGGCCGGACACCCAGCGCTGCCCAAACCTCAGGAGAATTGAGGAGCTGCTGCCAGGAGCCTCCACGCTCGTTAACACCTCCTCATTTGCAAGCCTGGCGGCTGGAGGGCTTGGACCTTCTGCATGTGGGACACGTGGGAATTTGGACCCGTCGCTGATGGAGGACCCCCAACCCAACGTGATGGAAAACCCGGCCCAGCATGATGGAAAGATGCCCAAAGGGATGGAAGATGCCCCATCCAACACCATGGGAGGTGCCCAACCCAAAGCCATGGAAGATGCTCAACCCAACATAACGGAAGACACACAAAATGTGATTGTGGGCTCGACATTCCTGAGCCTGAATTTCAGCTCGCTGACCATTGCCGGCTCCTTGCCCAAGGCAAAGCTGCCAACAGTTTCTCTTTCCAAAACATCTCTCTGCGTGTCTCAGCACAGGCTCAGCAAACAGTGTTCCCTTTGCCAGAACAACTGTCCCAGGGGTTGTTTCCTATTCCTGAACCCATGGAGAGCAGTGTCAGTGCCATGGAGCAAGAACAGACCTTTTTACACAGCGTGTTCTAAAAGAAACTGTTGGGATTGTAACTAAAGCTTCTTTCCCTTCTGACAGCTCCATGGAGTCAATCCATTCCATGTCCTGCCATGACAATGTGATGGAAGATGCCCAACACAACCTGATGGAAGATGCCCAATATGATGGAGGATGCCCAGTTTGATGGAAGATGCCCTATTTGATAGAAGATTCCCAACCCAGCATGATGGAAGACGCCCACTGCAACGTGAGGGAAGACACTCGATCCAACCACGCTGGCACAGCCAGCTCAGCCCCAGGATTTTGACCTGGAGAATTTGGGAGGCACGGCCAACCCCGCTGAGCCGGGCAATATGGGCAGAGGAGTTGCCACCACTGTAGCTGCACTCATACAAGAACCTCGCTGCTTCCAGATCTTTTCCTTTCAAGCCTAGGTCCCAGTGCCAGAACTTTCTTTAGCCCCACAATGAGAATTCCAGACTGGTTTGGGTGGAAGGGGACCTTAAAACCATCCCATTCCAGCCCCTGCCATGGGCAGGGCCACCTCCCACTAGACCGGGTTGCTCCAAACCTGATCTGGAACTTTTCCAGGGACGGGACAACCACAGCTTGATCTATCCCACAAACGTCAGCGCCTCCGAAGGAATTCTACCACGCAGCCATGAGGCACCAAAACCAGGGAAAGCAACAGCAAGACTGCAAATTCTGCCTTTTTTTCATGTGAATGTGTTGAGTCACGAGTTAATTAATGAGAAGTTACACGTGAAAACTCCAGAAGGAGTCTCCAGCTCTCTGAGTCAGACGCCTACAGGTCGGAGGAGGGAAAGAAGAGAGGGAGAAGGGCTTTGCAAAAGGATGCCCTGAGGAGCAGGACCAGGAAGGAGGGGCCATCCACCCGTCACATAATTCCCAGGAAAGAGTTATATAGAGCATGATGAGCGATGTCAATGCTTNAAACCTGATCTGGAACTTTTCCAGGGACGGGACAACCACAGCTTGATCTATCCCACAAACGTCAGCGCCTCCGAAGGAATTCTACCACGCAGCCATGAGGCACCAAAACCAGGGAAAGCAACAGCAAGACTGCAAATTCTGCCTTTTTTTCATGTGAATGTGTTGAGTCACGAGTTAATTAATGAGAAGTTACACGTGAAAACTCCAGAAGGAGTCTCCAGCTCTCTGAGTCAGACGCCTACAGGTCGGAGGAGGGAAAGAAGAGAGGGAGAAGGGCTTTGCAAAAGGATGCCCTGAGGAGCAGGACCAGGAAGGAGGGGCCATCCACCCGTCACATAATTCCCAGGAAAGAGTTATATAGAGCATGATGAGAGATGTCAATGCTTAAAAAAAAAAAAAATAATAATCCCAAAAAGAAATAAAATGCCAGACGTCTACAAGGAGCAATTTGCCAGAAAAAGCAGAACAGCTGAGGAGGAGTAATCCGAGCCACATTATTTTCTCATTTTCTTCATTTATTTTAAATACCAAAACTTACAGCGAGGCAGGCCCTTAAAAAAAAGGGGGGGGAAAGAAGTTTAACTCTTTCTTTTCTGTGTGAATAAAGCAGCAGAGGTTTTTCTAGTGAAGTCTCCCTTTGACCTTGGTGAGAGGATGGGACCAGGGACACAGAGCAGAGCTGGCTGTTGAAGAAGACCATGGCAAGGTGCTGAACTTAAGAGTTGCACCCAGCTTCGATCCCCTCAGGGGCTCCAGCACAGCTCTGGATGGGGAGATTCGGGAAAAGACTCAAAATCCTTGGACAGTTCTGCTTTCCCTTCTCAGGGTGACAAGGAGGGCGAGGCCAGCCCTCCCTCCTGTCACAGGTATCAGGACAGTTCATCTCCCTGAGCTCTGTTCTTTGTCCCTGAACACCAGGGAGAGGAGTAATCTCCCACAAAGGGAATTAATCCAAAGCCAACCCGTGAGAAACGCTCCTGTGTGGTTTGGGTTTAACCTGTCCATGTGCTCACCCTCCTCCTTCCCCTTTCTCTCCTTCCTCTCTGGATGCAGCCAGAGCTTCAGCCCAGTTTGACCAGGAACAACCTAAATTATTGGAGTTTATTCCTCATTTCTGCCAGGTGCTGGGACAGCTGGGCCTGAAGGATTCGCCAAGATGGGGATGAAACCAAATGTGATCTGTTAGTGGAGACACCTTGGAGGAACACCTGGAGCATAGTGGAACCTGTGGCCCTGCTGTGACACTGAGTGGCAGCCACCTGGAGTTTTAGAAATAACTCAAATCCATTGGAGGCACCAGGTCCTGCAGCCCCCAGAGGCCCAGGTCCCTCTCCAGCCAGGCACTCAGCGTCCAGACTTACAAATTTTTCACCAGAGGGAAAAAAAATCCTGAAGTTTTTATTGCCAAGAAGCTGCTTCAGTGATGACTTGTAGAGGGATTTCTCTTCCCAGCTTTCACCCCCAGCTTGCACCTCTTTATCCTGCACTTCTTGTGGTGATGAAGACAAGACCCAAATGCCTCAGACAGCAAAAAGCTGCTGGTTTTCATCTCCCTGACAAACACAGGCCAGGCCCCAAACTCTTTTCATCCAAATTCTCTTTCCCAAAAAGAATATTTTGTTTTCATAATGGCACAGTGCTCCGAGTGTGGGTTTTTATTCCCGAAACCCAAGCTGGAGGTGCTCCAGGTCAGAGGGTTAGGAGAAACCAGGAAAACTCTGCCGCTTCCTTCCCTTCCAGCTGGTGGCAATGCTCTGCCTGAAGTCATGGTCACACAAGTCACTTTTTGAAAAAAATTCAGAAATCATCTCCCAGATCAGAACTGAAGCTTTGGGAGTCCCCATTTCCACGTATTTTGATTAGGGAGTGAAGAGGAACGTGAGCAGCAAGGACCCGGTCCTGCTCCCACAGCAACACCCACTGCTGCCTGCCCTGGCTTTCATCCCAAGTTTCACTTTTTCCCACTGACGAAACCGGGATGAGAAAAAAGCAGGAAAGAACGATTCCTGCTCGGGATCTGTTTCCATAGAAACACTGAAATTAAGAGGGAGAGGAGCCTTTCAGCACCCCCCGGTCCCCCCAGTGCCAGCGCAGCAGCGAGCACCAGGCCCGGAGCTGACAAAATACACTTCCATGGGAATTCTACGGAATTCCTGCCAGCACCGACCTGTGAGCCATCCCAGGCAGAATTCCACGCTGCTGGGATTGAACCAGGGAGCAAATGCTCCACGGGAGCACCTCCCAAGGGCATTCCTTGGCTGCGCGGGGCAGGGGCTGCCCTCACGCTCCTCGGGAGCTCTGGGAAGTATTTCACTGACAAGATGCACAGAAACCAAGCAAGGAGAACACAGGAGTTATTTGGGCAGGGTTCACAGGTTTGCAGTATCCAGATGGAACGCACAACTCCTCCAAGAACGTGGATATCATCTCTTTTCTCCTTTTTTTT
>WBMY01000684.1:0-22894 GCA_013397315.1 Donacobius atricapilla | reverse complement strand
TGGTTTTGTTTATCATTAATGCAATTGTTTTTTGTTTCCCTTATTATACATACTAGTAAAGAGCTGTTATTCCTATCCCCATATCCTTGCCTGAGAGCCGACTGAATATCAAAGTTTTAATAATTCAGAGGGAGGGGTTTGAATTCTCCATTCCAAAGGGAGGTCTTGCCCTCCCTAGCAGGCACCTGTCTTTTCTAACCAAGACAGGAGCATAAGAGAAAGGGCACGCTCTCCAACTAATAAGGTGAAGGTGGTCATTCTAGTACCGTGTCACCTGTCTGCGCCTTATCTGCAGATAAGGTTTTCGATGCTTGTTTGAAATTCCTTTTGTGTTTGTGACCTTGTCTGATGCTGTTTTGGAGAGAACCTGGTAGATGCTGAGCTCTTGATTAGTCCTAGTGGATATGGAAGTTGTAGTTCCTTAGTAGAAATATTTTTTTATTCCATAATATCTTAGCAGTATGACAGTAAGGAGCTTTCCTCTGGGGTTTACAGTGCTCTACATAATGGCTCTTACTCCTCTTCTGAATAAAAATTCGTGGAGTAAGGGGATTGTTGCCTGTAGGTTAACTGATTTCTTGAAACTCTCACAACTGGTATGTTTTACAGCAAAAATAAGTCTGAAAAAGAAAAAAAATTGAGTTTCCCAAAGCAAAGGAGCTAAAAGAGACGGATGTTCCTGTGGCTAATTTTCAGAGGGAAAGTCTTCTTGTTTTGATTTGTTTCTTGACAGACTGGCTTCAGCCACACCAGTGTTAGTCCTGGCACAAAGGATGCAGCTTTGCACAGCATTTGGGGTGAGGGCGACCCCTCCTCCCCAGTGCATGTTTGTGCTGAATTATGGTGGATGGTGTACACAATTGTTCTTTTTCCACTCCTTTTCTTCTGTGGTTAGGAGCCTGTAATATTTTAGACAAAGAAATTTGATTTGTGACAGTATTCAAAAGTATTTTCCTACCACGCTCAGCTGATGCCCAGGAAGTCCACCATATGTGTACTTCTGTTCCATCAAACAAAGTTGATAACTTCTTTTATTTCATCTGCAGTAAGAGGTACAATTTTCCTGAACAACCAGGTAGGTAGTCTGCACCATCAGGTGTGATCATCTCTTGCCAGAGCCCTTTTCATGTTGATGCAGGTGCTTACACTGAAATTCTTCTGTCTAGAAACACAGCTAGAGTGTCTAGAGTAAAAATTAAGTGCCTTGTACACTCAGCCATACTGTTCCTCCATCTTTGTTGCTGTATTTATACTCAAAGATTTCTCCTCTGGCTCTGTGGCAGCAGCAATTTCCCACAGACATAGGGCAGTTTCTTACACCATTGATTACATTTTTTTCTTTCCTTTGCTGACTCTGCACCATCTGATAGAATGATGGTTTGGGCTGCCGAGTTAACAGTGTTGTCTGCACATGTTCCACTGGACCAGCACTATCTAGGGCCATTTTTATATCTTGTCTTGTACAGCAAGGGCTGCCTTGAGTTCAGGAATCTCTTATGTTCTGCCAGCAAGGACTGTGGATCTCCACACCTCTGTCTCCTGTGTGTGGATGTGGTTTTGGCTGTATGTCTCAGGGATACAGCACAGCCTTGCCTTTGGTGGCAGAATGCTGGGGTTTGGGTATGTAAGGCATGGCAGGGGAAGTCAGTATTACCGCATACTAAACAGTTTCTCACTCTGCTGATCAAGTAAATTCTAGTTCATTTCCAGACATGCTATGGCTGAAATACCAGCAATGCATGGAAGTAGATGCAGTTTCTCACTTGAAGGGTCTGAGCTTTCAGGGGCAGCTTTCAATGGGCAGGCACAGTGAGAGCAGCACTGGGTTTGCCTTCTGCGCTTACAGGTGTTCTGTGTTGCATTAAGAACCAGCTTCTTGCAGGCTTAATTTGAAGCACAGACAAGTCTAATGAAAAATCTCTGAGTGTTCTTTGATTAGTGTATTTTGTAGTGCTGTTTCCAACAATATGCCTTTGTTTCAGAAACCCTATTTGCTGCTTTGAGGATTAATTGGCTCTACTTCCAGCACAATGGATGAACTGCAGGACGTTCAGCTGACAGAGATCAAACCACTCCTGAATGACAAGGTAATGCTGGCTGCTGCTTTATCCTCGTAGGTGTACTCAGAATGACTTTGTGTCTGGCAAGGAGCCCTAGCTGCCAGAATCTGTCTACAGATTAAAGTCCCTTAAGTACTGAAACCCAGTAAATTCTTCCCCACTCTGGTAATCTACCACCACCCACTTTTCCAAAGTCTCAGGGGAAGACAGACCACCACAATTCAGGTAATTTTGGAGTCTTGATCAAGCAGTACATCATGCCCGTACTGAGGTTTTGCAAAGGCTGGGCAGCAATTGGTGATCTGGTGCACCTGATCTGGTGCAGCCATAGAACCTCTAATAAGTTTCTCCTTTTTAGGAAAATGCTGGATTGCATCCTGTTGTTTGTTTAGTTGGTTTTGGTTTGTTGTTATTGTGTTGTTTTAGTGGTTTCATGATGTTTACTTGTCTCTGCTTTTGTTGGCCAAATTTAGTGTAGTGGTTTGAGTATCTGCTCTCTTTTCCCTCTGTGAGATAGGATTAGGAGAGAAGGGAAAAACAGGTCTACCTTAAGGTAAACAGATTTCATTAACACGCACTAAAAGGAGAAAAAGGAAAAAAAAAAGAAAAAAAAAGAAACTTTCAAAACACTCATCCTTCCCTCACAAACTGTTCACTTTCTCACAAACAACATAAAGAGACAACTTGTGATGTTCATAAATTTCGCCATTTGAAAATAGTCTTTCATCAATTTTTTTAGGAGAGGAGTCTCTCTTAGAGTCATGGATCCTACTGACACCTTAAAACAGTTCTCTTGTGAGTTTTAAGTGTCAAAAAACAGCCGCCCAGGGAAACCTGCTTCCGTGATCCCTCTCATTAGCAGTTCCCAAGCTGCTTATGGGCCATGGACTCAAACACACTGAATACTCGGGTGTCACCTTTTAAAGATTATCAACTCCAAAGGCAAAGGATTCTTCATCTCAGGGAACAGAGATGTCTTTTCACTTCTTGACTGGCACAGCAGGCTTCTCATCTTTGTCTGTTCCAGCATCTCATCAGTATCACTTAGTCTATCACAAACACCTGTGCTCAAAATCCACACACAAATTTGAACAATCATCTCCCCTAATGCATCTTTCCCATGATTTGAAGGATAATCTACATATAGAGTTCATTTCCATGGCTCAATGAGAGAAATTCTGCTTAAAATAGCAATCTCCTCAAACTCTCCTCCCAAAAAGTTTTTTCACTCTCTCTCTGTAATGACTTTATGGTCTCTCTTTTTTACATTCAATCACTTTGTCCTTTTCGTCTTACTCAAAAGGAAGATTAGGCTTTGAAAGCCTCATTTTGCCAAGAAAGGGTTAAATCTGCCCAGGCCTGCAGTGATCATGTGCTCTTTGCCGGGAGCAGCCTCCCGGGCTGTGTGACCTCAGAGCAGCCGGGCTTCCTCCCCTCTCCTTTCCTCTCACCCCGGGAGGGGGCTGGGGGAGCCCTGCCCACCCCCCGGTGACAATCGGGGTGGGCTCGGCCCAACCGGGCCCACAGCTGTTATCAGGGGGCCGGCAGACAACACTCCCGGCTTGGCTGGTTCTGGCGGTATCACCTTAAAATGAGCTGATACGAAGCTGCATCCATCCCTCCCCTGCCAGGAGTCAATGGAGCCCAACCAGGCCTCAGACCAAGTCCCCCCCCAGGAGGGGCAGGAGAGCTACAGGGCATGGCCGGCCTGGGCCCTTCCAACAGCCTCATCTGACTCGTTACCTGCTCCACTGGCTGGAAAAAAAAAAGAACTGGTGTGAACACAATCAGGATTTATATGAGTATTTTCCAAAGTCGTATTCAGTGTCCTCAGTGTTTAAAGCATATATCAATATCTAAAATTAGCTTCTGATAAGTCCCTGTCTTTTCCAAAACAATTCCAAAGTCCTAACAAGGCAGTATTCCATATTTCTCTTTGACTAAAAACCAGACTGTGTTAACTCATGACAGTTGTTCTGTTGTTTGGTTTGGTTTTTTTACTTTTTTTGTTTAAAATATTCTGTCTTAAATGATCCTTTAGTGTATTGACTGCTAAAACAGCCCTGTCTCCTTGGATTTAGTAATGGAGAATAATTTCCTTTTAATGTCTGCAGAGTCCAGTTAGAGCAGTCCAGATTTATGCAATATTAAGACTTTGGAAAATCATTATATCGCAGTAGCAGTTTGAGTCTTTCACTCTGTCTTCTGTGGCCTGGAGAAGAGCCATCTGGGCTCACTGGAAGAAGAGCCTCACGGGATTCTGCCACAAACCATTGTTGAGAATGCCTAAGTTCATTAAAAGCATCCCAACAAGATCTAGCATCTTGCATCTGCAAACTGTGATTTTAAGCAATGTGGTTTGGTCACTTTCCATAGCTCACAAGGCAAGTCTCATGTCGTGGGAAGGGGTTCCTAAGGCTTTGCTGTTTGATGGCTGATGATCAAGAGCTAGCTTGTGCTGCCAAAGGGCTGTCTGTGGTGTTTTGTCCACTCACTATGTGCTTGCAGAAGACTGCTTTGTCCCCCAACAAAATGGGTAAAATTTCTGTAATTCTGCTATGTTTTAGTCTGAGCTGATTAACTTTTTGCTCATTTCTTTAGTGTTCTAGCATATCTGTGTGGTATCTGTGAAGTCTAAAAACTCAGCTGAAATCTGCAGTCCAGCTGCCTGTTCTGACAGACTAGTGCTGACTTCTGGGCTTCCACCATTTTTTAAAAAATGTTTCCCAGAAGGGTGAGTCTTAAAAGTACAAAATCAGTGTAGATCAAATAAAAATATGGAATACAGGCTTTCAGGACAGTTTGTAATTTCAAAGCAAGAGATAAACATTTACAGAAGACAGGCTTCCTAAATGCAGTGGCCCAGATCTTGGTCATGATTCTCCTGGGATTTTCTGTTTGAATTCAGCTGGGTAGATGGCCCTTGCTTCAGTCAGCTGATCTAAGTAGGAGGCATTGAAGCATGCCAAATCAGAGTGGTTTCCACTTTATAAGTTTCCAGTCTTTCTATCAAGTACTGCCTGGTCAGTCCCATCCAGTCCTTGCTGTGTGTCAGTTGTGGTTCAAATGCAGAGTGCTCACCCAAACAGAAACACCAAGTGGTGTTAACCAGGGTGCAGAAGGGCACATAGGGAGTGATTATTTCTTTGCTTGACTCAGTGTTGAAGTTACACGAAATATATAGTATCTCAGTAGGGAGAAATATGAAGGGTAGCTCCAGAACCATCCTCAGTCCTGCTTGGGAAGAGAACTATGCTATGACTCTCCTTTTCACACTTTGTTTCAACAAAATGAGGGCCTCAGGGAGCAGCCACCTCCAAGGTCTGGCCCTTAAGTAAGGCTTTCAAGCTTGAGATAATGTATGTATCCTTTTTAGATATAATTTATGGAGCATGAGAGTGTTGTTCAATAACCTGCCATTATGTGCAACGTATCAGAGTCCAAAATCTATTGAGCTGGCAGTTCACTAAGGTTTTTAGTGACCAACCCACTTTAGATATAGGAGTTTGAGCCAGCATGGATTAATGGCCAGAAATAGTACAGTAACACTCTTAAGGTACTAATGAGTGAATGCTCATGAACTCCTCAAAAACAAAGGATACTGTACGCAGAGAAGAAGCTCTGGTGTCTCTCTGAAACCAATGGAATTACCAGTGGAAGTGGAAATGGATTGTATCTTGTTCACGTGTCTGAACTGTAGGTAATACCACTGTGGACCACTGAGTCCTGGCTTTGTTCTGCCTCAGATCAGCAAAAAGTTACAAGCTGGACATTTAAAGAATATAAACACTCTTCGGTTTGTGTGTAACTTAATCCTAATATTAAGTGCAGGGAAGTAAAATACATTATGTTTGTTCACCTCATTCAGGCTCACTAAAATGTAGTGACTTTTTACTGGGGAAGCAAAGGAACTTCAAATGTTCCCATTAGTTGAAAGAGAGAGAAAAAGAGAGTATTGCCTGATCAGAAAAACTAGCCCAGTGACACACTATTATTCTGGCACCTTTGATTCCTGTTAAATCAGGGTCAGTGAAAAAGTTACTGAAATGCCAGAGCTGGATTCCGGAAATGAAATGGGCAGCCCGTAGGCTGGGTTGGGTCAGCCCAGCCAGCTCTGTGCTTTGAGGTGCAGCCATGGCATATTCAGAGGCCTGAAACACTTGCCTTCAAGTTTCTGAAGTTAAGACAATAAATAAATGGTTTAAAGTCAGATTTTCAGTGTATTAAAATGAAGTATGTGGAAGTCAGGGCATGTCAGCATGTTGGCTTCTTTTGCCTCATGGTATGCCTTGATAACAAGCAGCCCAGTACAGAGCCTCATTCCTTGCTTTGTGTCATTTCCTCCCCACGCGCTTGGGGTATCTCAGACTTTTCGAAGTACAAATTCAGATCACATTCTTTTTTACTTAGCATGCACCATCCAAATCCAGTGCTGTATACAGAAGGTTCTCGTTTCTCCATAAAGAAATGGGTGACCTGAACTGACCTGCTTCACGTGCTGGTGGTGATGTCAGAAATCTCAAGTAATTTCAGGTTCACAAACTGAAATAAGAGGAGACTGCTTGTTTATTTTCTTTTCCCCAATCCTGAGGATTTAGTGGGTTGTGTTATATCCTTCTCAAAACATTGCCACAGTTCAATACTTAACACAGAGGGGGAAAAAGAGGAATGTATTCTTAAAACATATTTGCAGATATCTCAAATGTCTCAAAGTGCAGAATGTAGGTAGCAACCCTTGTTCTTACTAACAAGGCAAGGCTCTGCAGGGAGGAAAACTCGCCCATGTGTTTACACGTGGAGAGGAATGAGGGTGCTCAGCCAGAAGAAATGTTTGGAGTGTTTCTGTTGTCCATATGTGATCCTAGTTTTCTCCTAGTAATTTTAGTACTGAGATGTTGTGTTGATTTGGCACAGCCTGGTTTTTAGTAGTGAGGGAGGGCCACAGGAGTAGTTTCTCTGAGAAGTTGCTAGAAGCTTCCACCATGTCTGACAGAGCCAATCTCTGAGGGCTCTGAAGATGGACATGCTGCTGGGCTAATTAGAGAGGTTGGTAACGCCTCTGTGATGACTTAAGAAGAAAGTCAAAACAGTGCGCGTGCAGTTTTTTCCAGGGGTGGCGAGGCACCACAGCTGCTGCCATCCGGCACAGAGTGTGGCGAGCCCTGCCTTCCTGGCTGCCCCAAGTCAGCCGTGCCGCAGGAAGAAGGGCAGGGGCAGTGGCGGCAGCTTCTCCTTCCCAGTGCCCTGCATCACGAGAGGTGTTAAAAAGCGCCAGCACCACGGCAGCTGCCACTGCCCTCTTGGTGGTGATGGGGCCACACGGCCAGCAGCAGAAATATGGTGAGAGACTCTCTGGCACGGAACCTAGAGGAGATCGACCACTTGGAGCTGCAGGATCTTGCAAGAATCTTTGAATTAGCAGAACATGTTGACAATGGTATCTACAAGCAGCAGTTTTTTTTCTAGTCAAAGAAAAAGAGGAGGTGAGAACATATGAGGGAGAACACCATGGTGACCCCAAGGTCAGTGGAAAAAGAGGGGGAGGAGGTGGTCCAAGTGTCAAAGCCAAGATTCCTCTGCGGGCCACGGTGAGCACCATGGTGAAGCAGGCTGTGCCCCTGCAGCCCATGAGGTCCATGGGGGATGCAGAGATCCACTTGCAGCCCGTGGGAGAAGTGCTCATGCTGGAGTGGGTGGATGCCAAAGAAAGCTGTAATGCAGTGGGAAACCCCAATGGAGAGAGAGCCCCTTCTTCCAGAGACAGAGAGCGGGCCTTTGCTTCTACACTAGAGCAACCTATTCTTAGAGGACTGCACCCATGGACAAGTGACCCACACTGCAGCAGTATTGGGAAGACTATTTGCCTGTAAGAGTGATGTATGTTGCAGTAGTTTTGGCAGGACTGCTGATGGTGATATTAGAGCCACGCTGGAGTTCATGGAGAACTGTCTTCCATGGGAGGGACCCCATGGCATGTACAGATACATTATAAAATGCTGAGGTCCAGGCCCGGTGGGCCACAGGCATAAGCTCACTACGCTCTTCTGGGGTTTTCAGTCCAGAGCAGGTTTAAACAGTCCCAAGACAAAGAGAAAAAAAACAGTCCAGGGAACTTCTCTGCCCTAGCTAGCTAAAACTAACTAAAAGCACAGATCTCTGTCCCACCACTGTCTGTGCTTCAGACAAACAACTGCTGGAGGAAGAATGCTTAGGAGTCAGGCAGTTTTCTCAAAACAAACTGTGTGCTGCTTCTTTCTCCCTCTTTGCTCCCAGAACCAGTTTTAAAGGTACAGAACCTAATATCCAGCGCAAACAGAAAAGACGACTGGGGATACCAGCATCATACAGTCACCCTAGGACAGCATAGCAGAGAAAAGACTCCTCCCCCTGAGCACACAGAAGATCTTGAATAATGAACTGACCAAAACCCCCACACTGTCTCCTTGCACTGTCAGTGGGATGGAGGAAGGGGCGAGGGGGAAAAATAAGGTGCTTTAAAGGCTTATTTTACTTCTCATTTACATCCTCCTCTGACTCTGTTTATAATAAATTTACTTTACACATTTCTATTTGAATCTGTTTTGCCCTTTGAGTGTTTTCTCCCGGTCCTCATCTCAGCTCATGAGCCCTTCGTTATTTTTTTTTCCCTCTCCTCTGCCCAGCTGAGAGCAAGATAGGGTGAATTAACAGCTTTTGTGGGTGCCTGGGATTTGGCTAGTATGAAACCACGACAGGTGGTATGCCTTAAACACATAAGCTGGAATGCCATCTCAAGTGGTTTGCTCAGCCTTTTGCTGACAGTGCTCAGTGATGTAACCTACTGTGTGGTTAGAGACAGTGTTTCACAAAGTATATGGGCACACAGGTTCCTGTAGGCCTTCCAAACCTGCAGGATGCCAAGTGGGTGCTTTACTGCCTGTTCACCTGCATGCATGGGGTCTCCCTCTGGCATGAGTCAGTGGTGAGCTACTGCGTGGAGTTCCCATGTACTCGAGTTTGCTGGTCCCTGTGTTGTGAAATGATCCCATACCTGCAGCAGTGGCTGCACAGGAGCTGACTGCATGGCTTCTTTTCTTGCACTCAGTACGTGAGATCCCAGGAGTAGTCCTTTAGGAGTTTTGCATTCAAATTGTTAATGGACACCAGGTGTAGACAAAACGCAGACCCATATGCAGCCCAGCTGTGGCCAGTGTCCTTCCTAAATGCATCTGTCCCTGCTTGAAGACTCTAAGCTGTGCATACAGGTACTCACTTCCCTTCGCTGGTAGCCTCCGTACAGCCCTATAACCTTGTTGTATAGGAATGCACAGATCTTGCATGGACTTTCCTTATACAGGTCTTGCATTTCACTGCTTACCTGACTGCAGCCAGTCTCGACTATTCTATAACAGAAGTCTCTATAGGAAACTTTCATGATGCTGTTGGGGATGTTCTGGGGCATTGTGCTGATCTCCTTTTTTCTTTTTTTTTTCTTTTTTCCTGTTTTTTGTTAACAGAATGCTGCTCGCAACTTCCAGGACTTCGACTGTCAGGTAAGACCATATGCAGGAGACAAGGATCAGTTAGAAACTCCCCATAGTTCAGCAGTAATGTTGAGAGAGATGAAAAAAAAAATCTCTCTATTTTAATTTTAGTTCCTCTAAAGGTTTAATCAATAAGAACTGGAATATATCCAGTGACAGAAATTGCCCTTTACCCTTACATGCCAAGCAGCATGAAAGTTCTGGGTTCTGAGGTGCAGACTGCTCTGCCAAGGCTACACAGCATCTTGCAGGATGGCTGGTCACCTGAATAACAGTTCCTTGGGAAAACGCAGTATGCTGAAGAACTGCAGCTGTTTCATGTCCCAGCTGGTTCACTGGCAGGGAAATGAGGAGCTTGCATGTTCTACCTGTTTGTCTTGAGAGGAGATGGAAGTGAGACAGCTGCCCCAGATACAGAATGCTGCTTTGCTGTGCCTATTTTGACACAGCCATTGTTGTTTTCCAGGAGTTTATTGATGGTACAGAGGTGAGCCCAATGGCTCTGTTTGCCATAGAAATAATCGTTTCATAGAAGTGGTTGCTCCACCAGCATCCAAGACAGAGGATATACTCTGTGATAGTCAGAGCAGAGCACTGAGATTCTGTGGGGCATTTTGTGGAGCACAGGCTCATTTCCCATACCAGATTATCCTGCTGCCTTCTCACTGAGTATGTGGGTATGCAGCTAGTGGCTGTTGTTTCTCTCTAGCAGTTGGAGGCTGCTGTGTCTATAGTGCTCTGCTCGGCATAGAGCAGGTCATACAGCACTGCTGTAGCACACCAGGGGCTGGCAACATCATGTGATAAATTTAATAGAAGTCTGTTGATGTAGGGATTCCAGAAAACTATTTGCAAGCCTATGCACAGCAGGAACCTAGTAAATACAGTCTTATGAAGGTAGTCCATATTTTTTTCCTTCTCTTATTATCAGACACTGATAATGTCCATGCCACGTGGGCAGGTACACATCACTGTACTGCTTTAGCTCAATTAACTGTGAGTTTTGGTATCTTAAAGCCTGCAAGTATAAAAATCACTAATCTTACCACATTATAATTTTAGTGTCCGATCTGGAAGACAGCAATAGTATTAAGCAATAGTTTTTCTTTTGAAATAAAGTTAATTAATGGGTTTTAAAACCCTTTGCTGTACTGTCATGTCTCCATCTATCTATATCTTCTCTGTTACCTTTAGAGGTAAAGTGTGCTCTCATGTCAGATGGGTAATAGGTAAAAATAAGTGCAATGCCTTTGAATAAGTGTAGACAGCAGAGACACTTACTGATGTGGTCTGTGTGCCAGAATTGGGAAGAATATGTTGTGTATTGGCTTCCGCTGCCAGTCCTCTAGTGACCCACCTAAGCTCTGGGCGTGCCCATGCCTTGCCTGGCTGTGAGTGGCATGCTCCTGGGAGCTGGAGCAGAGTGGGAAGGTGGGAAAGAAGCCCTGTCACAGAGCTGCTACCTTTTGGCTCTACACTTTTTCCTCAACAAGCAAAGCCTCTTTGCATTTTTCTTTAAACAGAGCCCCAGATCTGAAGCTGGGCAAGCCCCTAGAACCCTGGCACTGCAGCCACCAACCTGGGTACTTGACATGTCCCAGAGCTGTAGTTGTCCTCTCCAGGGCGGAGCTTTGGGAAAAGCTGAGTGGTCTGTAGCCAGGGAGTGGTGCTCTGCGGAGTATTAGGCCAGGCAGGACAGACTTGTTGCTTCTGTGCTTTGCTGTAGATCACCAGTGTGAGCTGGTGGCCATGGCAACAGTTGGGCAGGAGGCAAGATGTTCTTTCCAGGAAACCACATAATTCATGCAGAATACCTTTTTTTTTTCTTTCTTTCTTTCTTTTTTTTTTTTTAGCAAGTTGTTAACATGGTGTCTCTCGTGACTGTAAATATTGTCCCAGGCTCACCTCAGCATCTCTCCCTACAAGGTGTGGTTTCAGGGCACACCTGGCTTGGCATTCCCCCACATCATTCCTGGAAAGTACCTGTAGTAGTTTCACATTCATCAAATCTTTCCTCCTAAATCTAGTGTAGTGACTTGAGTGTCTCTCCACTCTTTTGTGGTATTTGACTATGAGAAAATAAAAAGCACAACAGGCCTAAACTTGAAAGTTACACATATAGTTTATTTTACACACTAAAGGAATGAAAAAGGAAAGAGGGGAAAAAAACCCCGAAACTTTAAAACCCTTCCCTTCCTTCCACAGGTGTCACCCTCTCACACCCAACACAGAGAGACAAAGCCACGATCCTCAGTCAGTCTCACTATTTAAACACAATCTTCCGTCACTTTGGGAGAGGAGTCTCCCCTCAGTGTCCCATGGAGACACTTGCCATAAGAATAAAAACCAGTNGTGTCCCATGGAGACATTTGCTATAAGAAAAAAACTAGTCTGGTAGTTCCCAATGTCGCAAGTCTTCAACCACCCGGAATTTTGCAGATGGTGCCGTCCCACCCATTAGCAGCCTTTCCGCCGGCTACTCATGGGCCTCTCAGCGTATTTGGGGTACCATTTAAGAATGCTTCTTCTAGTTTACAACACAAATTCTCTTCTTCTGTCTCTGAAATCGGCCCTATCTTAAGAGGCCTCCTTTTACCCTAGGAGTGAAGGGCCAAATCTGTGTCTCAAACAGCGGAGACCTCCTTTTATCCCAGGAGCAAGGGACTTACTCTTACAACATTCTCAATTCAGTCCGCCACCCTTGACTAGAACCAACATTCCCCCAGACAGTGTCCAACAGTCCATCCCTCCATGGTTCACAGTCAGAGAAGTCCAGTTAAAGTTGTTCACTGCCTCAATTCCTTCTTCCAATAGTATTATCAGTTCTGTCACTTACTTTGCATCATGCTGTCACTCTGTGTTTCAAATCATTCTGTCCTTTCTCTCAGGGAAAAGTTGGAGTTCCAAAAGTTTCATCTTGCTAGAAAAGGGTTTAAATCTTGCCCAGGTCCTGTCTCTCTCACTCAGCCGGCTGCGGCGGCTCATGATGTCAGCTTTTCAAGGCCAAGCTGCAGAGGGAGAGCTGAAGGTCAGAGCTCTGAGCAGCTGGGCAGCCAGAGATCATAAATACTTATCAATGCCTCCTGCCCACCCCTGGGTCTGATGGGCTGGGTTGAACCCCTACTTGGGGTTGCTCCTGGGGACCCCCAGGGACCCCTGGCCCCAGCCGGCTTGTGGCTAGGCTTTAGAAGTTCGCTAGACGTTAAGCTGCAGCCTTCTTTTTCCCTTCCCCACAGCAGCTGGGGGAGGGGAAAGGGCCCTGCCGGCCGGGCTCCCCACTGGCAGCGGCTCCCGGGACCCGGCTGGGCCCGGCCCCTGAGGGCTGCGGGGCCTGGCCCGGGCCCGCCGCTGCCCGGTGTTACCTGTTTGCCTGACAGGAAGGAAAAGGGGCCGGCTGGGACAAACTCAGCTTTAAATGTGTACTCACAAAATCGTTTCTCAGTGGTCAAACAATATGCCAATATCTAAAGTAGACTCTGATAGTTACCTATCCCTACCAAAACAACTCCAAGGTCCTGACAGGGCAATATTCTATGTTTCTTTTTAACTGAAAATCAAACTGTGTTAACCCATAACAATACCCCAAGGGCTGGTTTAAGTCTCTGAAATCTGCCAGAGAGGATGGATTGTGTGTTGGATCCTTGGGTTTTCTGTCTGAATTGCTATTACCAGGAGCTGTGCTTACACTTGGAGACTGATCTTGTGTCCTGTGAAAAATTACTGCTGCTTTTTAATCTAGCAAAGCACATCCAGCTGCCACATCCAGACCTCTGTGAAACTAGTGTGACTTTACCAGTGTCAGGGGAATTTGCAGTGAAGAAGGTTGCCAGGGCTCTCAGAGGAAGGAAGATCCTCTTGTGTAGAGAAAGATTTAAAAGCACTTGGGCTGGGACAGTGTTTTAATTTTTCCTGAGTTTCACAGGGAGGAAGAACCTTGGGGAGGATCCCAGTTTGACAAGAACAGGCACAAACTGGCCACAGATTGATGAAGGCTGATAACTGGAAGATGGTTTCACTACAGTGCAGTGAAGTTCTCAGTCAGCTTCCGATAGCAGCAACATCTGCAAGGGACCTGGTGGGTTTTAAGGCAAAAATAAAAGAATTTGTGAGATGGATTTTACTATTTTGTAGAGTATAGTGTAGTGTAATATGAGACCATAGCATCAGTGATGCGAGACCTGCATTTCAGACGTTTTCATTTTTCTAATAGTTAAAAAAAAGCTGGTTTAAATGGAGTTAAAGCTGTAGCTTTGACTGGAGCTGATCACATCCTGAGCTGTGCTTATAGGGCTGCAGGCAGTGTGGTGAGGGAAAAGTGAGGCTCTGTCAGCACTGTTGATAACCCTGTTGGCAGTGCAGGTTCAGTCTGAGCTCCCCAATAAAAGACATTGACATGTTGGAACAAGTCCTGTTTCATTTCCCTATGTTATTCTGTGCCCTTGGCCATGAGGTCATTTGCTGTAAGTCCATCCAAAATTTCACAGAGTATGCTGAGTTGGAAGGGACCCACAAGGACCATCGAGTCTAACTCTTAAGTGAATGGCCCATATTGAAGCCACCCTCTCTGGTGTTACTAGCACCATGCTCTAATCACCTGAACTAACCTCAGAGTCCTAGCTTGTTCCAGGACTGACTGATGTCCGTGCCCTAGCTTCTCTTTGGATACAGCTGCAGTAACAGTCACCCTCAGTGTTAGTTCTGTGGTGCCTTTAGGCCTCCCTCTGTCTTAAATCTGGAATTTCAAAATATTCTCTGCAGATGGGCCATGCTTATAAATGGGTGAAGTGTTTAGTTTAATTCCATCTCAGGAACGTATCATTAGCACTGTCACTGACTCTAGGAGGTGTGTAGAGACAGGCACACAGGTTCTTCACACTGTTTTCTGTATATTTGGCACGTGCTACTTTTCAACATAACGTATATTTAAGGTCTCTAAGATCTTTCTTAGGTGAAAAGGGGCAATGCCATTGTGAATTTCATTTCCCTGTATGTTCGGTTTTATTTTTGAGTAACTTGCCAAGATCAGCTCTGGGCAAAGTCAACAGCACAAGTTTCTGCTTCTTCTTGCATCTGAAATTTGTTAATCTGGGGTGAATGTCTGTGAGGAAGCTTTTAGCTTTTCTGGTACAGCTGACTTCCAGATACAGCTGACTTCCAGATACAGCTGTCCTGGTTTTCTTAAATTGTTCATACTCAAGCAACCAAAGCTAACCCTGATGAGGCATAACTGATTGCCTCGACATCAGTTAAATAACCCCACATAATCTGATAACTGCAGTGGAGATGAAGTGGAGAGCTAGCATGAGGGCTTAACAGTTTTTATCAATATGAATTTAGGTTATTCTCAGAACTGAAAAGTATTAACCTAAATCTGAGACCTACATTTTACTTGAAAGTGGTTTGAACCCTAGTGAGGTCTAGGCTTGGCTTTTCCCAATGTCCGTGGGCAGACATGAATAAACGGTCTGGACTGCTGACAGACAGATGGTGTGGTGACCTGCACTGGTAATAGAGCTGTGTCTGTGCTTTCATTATACTCTGCAGACCCTCTGCAGCTTTCAGAAGTAGGTGTTCTGTCTCAGCCTACATCTCTCTCTTTTTTTCCAGATGATTTGCTTTAAATAGAAATGAAGGAATATGCTGATATATTTGTAAAACTATCCAACTAAACCTGTGTTATGTTTCAGTCTGAAATAAGCTGGCATTTGATCTGATGAGCTGATTTGATCATTTGAGCTGACACTTCCCCTCTGCTGCCTCCCACCAACAGGAAGGCAGACAAGTGTTTGACTTTCAGCACACACTATGCAGAAGAAGGGGGCTTGGAGTGTGGAGGTGGTTTGGGATTTGACTGAAAGCTTTCAAGGAGGAGGAGGTGGGAATAAGTAAGTCCAGGACATGAAGGGTTCATCTGAAACAGAAAGGACAAGGCATGCATTAACCCTTGGAGGAAAGAAATTATCTGGCATAAAAATGTGCTGTCTTGCTGGCATTAATGGAAAATGTGGAGTTAACTCAGTTGCTTGTGCCCAGAGTAAAACACAGTACAATGTTTGCAGAGTTAATGTCAGACCTTGGTAAGGAATTTTTTGCCACTTACTTTTACTGAAAACGTCACTTTTCAATAAGCACGTTTGTACTGATTCAGTTTTGGAGAAGTTCTTTTGCAAGTATGTAAACTTAAAAGTAGTTTGAAGCTTTTTTAATTTGCATTTTTAAAAGTTTGCTTATCTTTGCCTAGTCTCTTAGCTTTATTTTTACTTGCTCTGCTGTCAGAGAAGGTATGTGCTGCTGAGAGGTTATTGACATATTCCATTGTATGCATTTCCTGATGTTGGAGATGTTGAATTGAAATTGTGCTCATTTTTTTGAAGCTGTGTTCATTTTTTATTTAAGACAGCTTGTGAGTGCTACCCAGTGGCATTGAATACAAAATGTTTTAAGGTGTCTTCTGTTTACTGTGCTGAAATAAAAGAGAACTTAGCACTTTTAAGGAAGGGTCTTCGTTCTGTGTGTGAATAATGGGAGCTGTTCTCACCCCTATTGAAACATTTTGCTGGGATATTGAGGACCATTGTTGCTCTGATTTGTAACAACTAGTTCTTTTGTTTAAAGTCCTACAGTGAAATTAATTAGAACACATAAGATGTTTTGATCTGAAAAGCAGGTCTATTTAATACCTGCTAGATCAATGCTGCTCCTAATCTTGTTAAAACTAGCATCACCACTGATTGTGACTTCTGACATCACAGCAAGGAGTACCTGGTGGTGGTGATGTTTTACAGTCTTGCAATATTTTTTCTTACCTTACAGTCATAGTTTATGGTATTGTTTTAGTAACGTGTAGAAATTTTAGGGCAGCTGTTGCTGAGAGCAAGACAACAGTCTCTGCTTTAATCTCTCCGTAGTTAGTAGCTGGGATAGGCTACCCCAGGAGCATGATGGGGTTGTTTTTCACCTTTGCCAAGACTGGCAAAGATGGCATAAAGTAAATAGCTATAGCCACAGAGTCATTGAAAAAGGGGGAAGCCTGCCCTGAGTAATCCTCATCTCCTCCACCTTACAGCAAAGCAGCAGAGGCATTTGGTTGCTTTAGGTGAACCAGGAACTGAATGTCCTTAAGTTGAAAGGTTTTTTTGGGATGTTTCTTGATGCCAAGAGGTTTGGGTGTCTTCATTGAAAACTAAAAGCTGGGTAGTTTGTAAAAGAAGTCCTTTATTGCATCGTTAAATCAGTCCCATGAAGGCAAAGTTACTAAAGTCTGTAGCAGTACACAGAAGCCTGGTAACATAAAGTCTCTTCAGTCCCAAGCAGAAGCAGCAGTCACAGCAGCAGCAGAGGCCTCAGTAGTGTGTCCCGAGCGTCTTAACAGCAGCAGTCATGACAGTAGCAACAACAGCAGTATTGGTGTTTTCCTGAGCCCTGTGTGTGTGTGTTCTTGAAGTAGTACGTTTTATTCTAATTTTGGCCAATCAGACTTAAACACGAATTTCTTGCAATAGTGCTGGACCAATCCAAAGCTAAAATTGATGTGCAACAATTTTCAGAAATTCTTACACAGATTCTATGTATATAGTTCTGTCTGTTCTGTCTAGGAATTTTCAGCAAGGCTACATTATTTTTGTTATGACTAGAATTTAACTAGCTTTGCAAAAGACAGTGTTTCTGAACTTTAAACTAGGCCTTAGAGCTTCTCTTGCTGGCTTGCATTTCTGCCTCATGTCTGTGTGGATTTATGTATTTCAGATTTTCTGATGGTTCTAATTCAGTCCTCACATTTCTGGGCACTTCTGGGCCTGTGTGGATTTGGCCCAGGGGGATTCACACTCCCAACAGTTTCTAGCCTTATGCTAGTACAGACATTTAGCAAGCTTGAGCAGAGTGCAAGCAACAGACGCCTTGCTGCTCTGTGTTCTCCCAGGTTTTCATGTTAAAAAAAAAAGTTTTTTGGAGGGATTTCACAAATGTGTTTTTTACTGTCAGTCTCCAAATGAAATAAATTCCCAATTCTTCTAAGGAATTAATTTTGAACTTTGAGCAGCTTCACATTGGGAGTAAAACTAATCTGGTAATGTTAAAAAAGAAGCTTAATAAATTAGTCATGAAAAGCACTGGTAATATGATTTCTAGTCATTAATCATTCCCAGTGTGAAACAAATGGTTTCTTTAGCCTTTAATAACTTTTAAAACTTAAATACTGGCTCACTCTGTGACCTGGGTCTGTGTGGGAGTGTGGCTGGAATTTGGATTGCCACCTCTGCTGCCTGTGAGTTTCTGGAGCTCAAGGCAATAGCCCCTCCGGAGCTGCTGTTGGATGCCTCACTCCTTCACTCCAAATGTTTTTTCTCAATATGGGAAATTTTTGGTGGTGTTAAGGAAACGTCCCTGTCCAACCATCCTGGACCTACTCTTGCAGTCATTTTTGCACCACGTGAACTGGGACCAAGTCCCTGGCCACTCGCATCCCACACTAAGTCACAGCAGGTTTCTTACTGGGTCTTACCCGAGGTTTTCCAGAGCAGAGTCACAGACATCCAGATCCCTAAGATAATTTAATCATGATGCAACAAATGAATAGCAAAGCAACAAAGTAAGAGCTCAAGCTGGTGCCTCCAAAGAGGGACTCCAAACAAAGGAGCCCCTGGGGTTTTATCCCATCACAGCACAGGGAAAATCTGAGGTTCCTCAGCTGCTGCAGTGTCTCTGAGTCTGGTTCCCCTCTCTGGGCCTCAGGTCCTTGGGCCCTTTTCTGCAAAGGGTCTTCAGTTCATGACCTCTTGCTTGGGCTCCGGCTTCTCCAGAGCTCAACCTGCAGTTCCACTGCAGCTGGACCTGAAGCTACTGGCACTGAATTAATTCTTTTAACAGGTGGCACCTGTCAGTGGCACTGTCATTGTTTCCCTCTCTGGCCAAAGGCAGAGTGGCAGTCAGAAGTGGTTTCTACATTTGAACCTTTGGCCGTGTGCCTACTTCTTTCCATAATCAGTCCCACAGTAGATTTAGGCTTTGACAGTCACAGTTGGATGTGGGTTTTCTTCTTTAGTTTGAGAAGCATTCAGAAGTGTTAAGGACAAATAGAATAATGTCCCAGCCTTGTCTGACCTTCTGCTGGCAAATGTCCAGCAAGGAATGCCTTCCAGCAGTTCTTGTTTGAGTTTGATCTCAGATATTTTAAAGCTTTTGTTGGGTTGTGGTGTATCATCTTCCAGTATCTGAGCCACTATTGTTCACACACACTTATGAAGTGCAGGGGTCTTTGATTGAAAGCAGAGACTCACAGGAGCTGGCACCGTAGAGATTATAGCAAATCTCACAGGACAGTGAACCCAACTCTGCACTCCTGCTTAAAGATTTCCATTAGACCATCAGCTCACTGGACATGGGGCAGGGCAGAGGGACAGGAGAAGTACTCTTTCTTGTGGCACTTCATCGTCAAATCAGCCAATCTAAGTTGCATCCCTTACATGGTAACAGCACTACATTTTAGCCACAAACTTCTGTGGAGCAGCAGGTTAAGGAGCCCTAGAGTGTAAGAAGCCATCATTGACATGATTCTGAGGGCAGAGAAATGTATTCCATGTCTTCCAAGAGCTGCTCTGTGATGGGAACCATAATGTATTCCAGATCTACATCCCTGGGAAAAAGGAAAAAAACTAACCAGCAAACCATAGAAAGCTTTCCTAGTTTTGCAGTCAAAGTTCAGAACAAAGTTTGCACAGACACAGAGAAGATTGTTGAACATAAACTGAGCAGAGAGAAAATGCCCACCATCTGTCACAGCAGAGACAAGGAATGGTGGCAGAGAGCCAGCCTGACTAACAGAAGGGCAGGGAGGCTATTGTAAACAAAGCAGTTTTTTAAAAGCTAGAGAAAAATGGAAGAGGTTATAAACTCTGGCAGATTAAAGATATGAACAGAACAAAGTAGGCAGAGGGGTTTTGCAAAGATGAGAGAATTTTTTTGAGAGGGGATTTGCAAAGGGGAAAAATCCAACTGTCCTGTTTCAGATCTGTCAAAATGGAACCTGGACGGAAGGCTTAGGGCTAGTCATAGCAGAAAAACTAAACATCATTTTTTCTGCATGTAGGCTTGGCACAGAGCAAGAGAGTACTGTGCTGTAATGCTCTTCGTGGGGAGTCAACGCAGACCCTGCCATAACCGACAGTGTCTGCTGCAGAGGCTCTACAAAAATAATATTTATGCATTTGTAGTAGGTTGCCAGAACTGTAAGTATCAACTCAGGAGTTTTAAATAAGTTTAAAGATTAAATAGTTGAGGTGTTAAGTGAGAGGTTATGCTCCTCTGTTGAAGCTGCCATGGTGCACAATGATTCATCTGTCAGACATTTTGTAAGACAGGTCAGAATTCAGAGGAGTTCTGGGAATTCACGGATCAGCTATACCAGACAGACTGATAAAATTAGCAGCATATAGTGGATCAATTATGCTGATAAATATTAGGAAACGGTAATGTAAGTTTTTAAATGGACGAAGTCCTACTCTGCAGAGCTGTTGGAATTCTTCAAAAGAGTCAGTAGTGATATAATGAAGAGAATTCAGTCAGTGGAGCCTACATGGATTTCCAAGAGACAGGACCAAAAGGAGTCTTAAGACATATCTCTTAGGGGATGTAGGAGGCCATGCAGTCAGAGGAGAAGTCCACTGATGGATGGAATACTGAAAAAAAACCCCCCAGCATTTCTTTTCACAGTCGAGATCACTTGAGGAGCACTCTGGAGATCTGTACTGGGACCTGTACTGCTTAAATATACTCTTTAGTGGTATGGAGAAAGTGATGGAAGGTTCAGTGACAAAATTTACCTGCTTTTGGGTAAAGAAAGTGTGCTACACATTGAGTGAAACCTTCCTAGAGTGGAAAATGAAAGCACAGGCTCAGGGCTGACAATAACCGAGAGGCATAAGACCTTAACATTGCAAGGGATAAGTGACAGCGTCAGCACAGGGCTTGTGGCTTTCGGCAAAGCAAGTCAATCCTTGTTCTTTAGAAACAGAGAACAAAGCAACCCCATTGTGCTGCTTCATGAATCCACAGCATGTGCCTGTACGCATTTGACATCCTGCCAGACCCCTTGACTCAGCAAGGATGGAGCTCCCAGGGGCAGTTCTGGAGGACAGCAGTATGGTCAGGGTCAGCTGCTGTACCAGAGCTGGCTGGATAGTCCCAAGCACATCAGCCCAGAAAGGGACATGTGAGGGTCATGAGCTGTTAGGGTGTCACTTCTGGGGAGTATGGAAATGGGGTCAGTTGCTCCCCAGCTTCCAAACCAAGGGCCAGATCTCATGCAAAATAAGTAGATACAAGATGGGGAATTATATGGTTCTTTACTCCACACATTAATAATGTTCAGCTGCTCTGGTCACAGGGGGAGAGAGGTACCAAAGGCACAAGTGTTTGGGAGTTGCAGCCCCATCCTCAGAAAGTTGAAGGCTACACCTCCAGTTAAGGAAGTCTCATTTGACCTACAGATTGTTGGAGTCTGGGAAAGTTATGGGAAACTGTTACAAGATGCAAGTGTTTGAGAACTTGTACCACTTGTACCACTTTTTCCACAAGCACCTCAGCAAGCTACAGCTGCAGTTGGTCTCCCTGCCTTCTGTTCCATCATTGCTCTTCTCATTCCTGACTTCCAGGCACTGCTGGTGCTTGAAGCTGATGTTCCCAGCTGCTCTGAGTGGATCGATGGCAGCTGCCTGCCCAGCCTCAGCACTGTGTCCCAGCAGCAAGTGTGGCACAGGCTGTGCCCGCAGCTGCAGAGAGCCGGCTCTGGGAGCCACCCTGCCTCTGCTACCCACCTCCTATTTGCAGCAGGTGGGCTTCAGCTGCTGTTTATTTTTACCTACTATACCAATAAAGGCAAAAGATAAAAATAAAAATACCTTCAGAAAAACTTCTAATAAAGTTTTCCGTCCCTAAGTGAAAATTGAATTTTATCCAGCTCTTCAAAACACAGCCTGTGGATCATGAGTTTCTCTTGCGTTCATCTCCCTTACTTTGAAGACTTCAGGTTTGTAAAAGTCTGGCTGTCTACTGGCCACATTTTCCACCTGCCTTCTCCTATCACTGCTTCCCTGCACTAGATCAGATAAGCATTCAGACCATAGTTGGAATTAGACAAGGTAACAGCTCTTGAATCTCTTTTCAAACTATACTGATGTAGTGTGTCATAGCTGGCCTGAGCAGAGAGCAGAAAGAAACCAAGTGTGCCAGAATCTCAACTTTGTCTGTTACTTTCCAGCACAACACTTCTACACAAGCAAAGGGCAAATACCAGGAGAGAACGTGCCAGAGTTGTGTTTTGGAAGTGGGAAGCAGGTACAGAAGCATTGATGCAGTGTGACACAGGCAGAACGTCTCACTACGCAGATGTGAAGGGTGTCTACAAGAAGGACATGCAGGAATTGTGTCAAGGACAGAGGGTGCAGCCTGCAAGGTTCTGTTCTCTCATTGAGTGTTCTGGTACCCACTGTAAGTGGGTTATTCTGCTCTGCATTTGAGAGAGCAATATGCCAGTAATAATGTAACTAAATCACAACTTTTGGGGGGCAGTTCAAGGTAGCAGTTGTATTGTATAAGTGTAGAGACTGTTGTCATCTAAAGCATAATGCCTAAGCTCTGGTTTAAGAGTTCTGTCTCCTGCTGTCCTGTGACTTTGATACATGGGAGAGCTGTTGTGGAGACCAACAGGTGATGGGAAGTCATGTGTGCTCTAATTGTGTGCATCTGAAAATGATTCTGTCCTTTGCAATGAGAGGTTGAGATAAAAACCCTCAAACTCCAGGGAAAGTTTCAAAGATTGCTGGAAAAACTGTCATAGAATTACTGGTCGGGAAGCTGGGGGTAAAACTCAGTCTTATTTCTCCAGATAATCTTGAAAAAGATATCAGCATGATAGCCAATGTGCAGTTAAAAAAGTAAAGGTAGAAACCCTTATCTAGTTGTAGTGGCTGCTGCTCCCTTCATAGACAGGAGGAAGCCTTGGAAAAAGGCTTTAAAAAGTAATACGCTTTATTCAGAGCAGAGAAGAGTAGCTGCTTCCCGGGAGGAAGATATCCATCTTACCAGGGAACTAACCAGAGAAATAAGTAGCCTTAAGCGCTCCCGGTCTGAGCCATTGATGCTGTAGAGGGCAGAGTAAGAAGTTTGCATATTTAGCNCCTAATTCATCTTCCCCAACATTTAGCATCTTACATTTTTTAAGTGCTGCTTGCTGAGATTTGTTAAAGATAGAATTCCTTATGTTGCTGCCATGTTCAGGCATTGTCCTGGCTTAAAGGACAGGTGTCTGCCAAA
>WBMY01000683.1:281385-319538 GCA_013397315.1 Donacobius atricapilla | reverse complement strand
CTGCACCGGCCACGCCGCCACCCGCCTGCCCGCATCGCCCTGCGGAGGCGCGGCACCGAGCCCTTAGCGACGCGCGCCCCGGGATGCGCCATTCCCGGTGCTCCCGGTGGTCCCGGTGGTCCCGGTGGTCCCGGTATTCCCGGTGTTCCCGGTGTCTCCGATGCTCCCGGTGTCCTCGAGCATCCCCCGCCCCGTCGGGCCGCGCAGCGGGACCCAGAGAGGGCGCGGCCGGACACGGCCCCGCCCCAGGCGGCGCCCATTNGAGAGCGGTGGCAGCGCCACAGGTGCGGGACCGCGCAGGGATGCGGGGATGCGGGCTGCGACCGGTGCCTGCCCACCGAGATGGTGTTTCGGCGTGAATTTTTAGGTTGCCCACGCGGCGGTGGCAGTTGGTTTTTTTGGGAAAATGCTGCAGGATAAACATCTGAGAGTATCTCCAGGTTAGGTTTTGTTGCTGTGAGAAAAGCTGTTCTAGGAGCAGCCCGATTCCCCAAGGACTCCTCACACTTCAGCAGGCACCACTTCCCAAAATACTCTTCAGAGCTACTTTGACACCAGCAATTGCATCGTGGCCCCTCATCCTTGTGCTTAAAAAAACCCCGTTAAAATATATTTTTTTGTTACCAACAATGAGATTGTAGGAGAAACTGTTGTTTATGTTGGAGAAAATCAGTGTTTAGGTCGTCCCTCGGGTCATTTTTGTGTTGGCAGCTTTGGCCAGGTCTCAATTTTCAGGCAGTCCTTACTTCACCAATGATTCAGAAAAGATGACTTTTGTGACTGTGTGACTTCAGTGATACTACAGCCATTATTGGTGCAGGTAAAATTAGGTTTTATTAGTATTGAGGAGGGATCAGAGGCTTTCCTTTGGTGTAATCTGCAGTGAATTAATGCGCCAAACAGCAAATGGTTTACATAATTACATTATTTTATTTACTGAAAGAACAGTAATTGTTTAAATAATCATTTGTGAATATGTAGATAGGCAAATAACCTGTAGCACCACTGAACAGAAAAGAAGAGTGTGGACCTAGATTTCCTTGCTTTTTAGTTTTACCAGATGCCTGGTAATTATCCTGCTAGCATGAGACATTTGGTCTTCATCCTTAGGGTTCCTGTAATGCACACGGTGTCCTCAGGGAATTACCACCCATTCTGTGTGCAGCTGATGGCGACATCCTCTTAATATGGTTTTTAGAGCTCTGAGAAGCTCTTGTTCCCTTCAGGGTGCCTCGTTCCTCCAGGTCCCCAACCTGTTGCAGTGTTTCAGAAAATGCTTTGAGCATTTCTTTGTGGTATCTTGCCTCACTAGTACAAAAACACTAAGTTACTTTATAACACCTACGCCTTGGACCAAAACCTGGTGTGAGGATTGAAATGGAGCCAAGGAGAAAATATCACTGTGCTCACAGTCCCTGAAAATTTGTCGGTGGCATGAGGAGGACAAATAAACATGTCACAGCACTCCTGGGGTACAGGAACATTTTTCTTGCCAATGGAAACACCAAGCAAGTGGCATAGAAATTGGTATTTGCCTGTTATGAATTAGAACAGGCATCACTTTAAGAAAACAGCCATTGAAAAATAGACAATAAATTCCTTATTTAATAATTAATCCATCTTTACACTGCTATTCATGGCCGGGGATCAAACTCTGATCAGCCTCTGGTCTGTTTTGCTTTTCTCACAGCTTCTCTGTCATTCCTGTACCAATATGCCCACACCTCTGTTCTGCAAGAGGTTAGACAGTGCTGCTTCCTGGTCTTACAAAAAAAAAAAAAGTAATTAATTTTCTAGAGCTCTGCTTCTGGTGGAGTACATAGTAAATCATGCTCCAGTATGGACAGGATTTCCCATCAACATTTCTCTGACTCCAGTCTTGCTGTTTGTATCTCTGCAATTGAATTT
This sequence comes from Donacobius atricapilla, assembly GCA_013397315.1. Classification (NCBI taxonomy): domain Eukaryota; kingdom Metazoa; phylum Chordata; class Aves; order Passeriformes; family Mimidae; genus Donacobius; species Donacobius atricapilla. The sequence goes on along the minus strand of WBMY01000683.1, from coordinate 317,630 downwards.
GCAGTTGACTCATCTGGTGAGATCTCTGTCTCCTCTCCTTCTGCCGTATTTTAAATGCTCACTAGCTGGTGCTTGCAGGAAAGGATAGGAAACTCTGGGATAAACTAGTTCTTTACTAGAAATGCATGAAATCTGTAGGAGGTATAAGCAAGGTGCTTGTTCTATTAAGTGTGAACTTCCCAGCAGTGATACTGTGGCTTTTAAAAATACTTGTCCAGTATTTGTGAAATGAAGCTCAAATCCTGACAGGCAGCTCTGGAGTTGTCTATTCCTCAAAGCAAAGCGTGGTCCTGAGAGGCCATTTCTGAGCAAAGCCTAACGTGTTCTACTTATCCATGCTGCTGGCCTCTGCATGCACACCGCAGCGTGGTCATTCCAGGGACACTGAATCCACTCTGCCTCCAGGGAACTGATGTCTAGGAGAGGAGGGAGCTTCTGCAAAGAGTGCTTTTGGAAGAAATCTCTGCTTGCGTGGCTTCTGCCTCTGAGATTTTCCTGCTGTACCCCGTGGAATCCCACTCAAGCTGTCCAGGCTGCGTCAGTAAGTGCCTTTGGACTCCTACAGAGAGGGAGCTGCAGAGGTTGGGATAGATTCCTCTTTCCACATGGGCTTGTGTGTTAAAAATGTGGATTGTGGCCAGTGAAAGCCCCAGGCACATGTTTGTGTCACTCCTAATAGATAATGTCCCCTGTAACACAGTTAATACTAATTATAGCATTTTATACCCAAGCATATTAAATAAACTGGTGCCTGAAGTTAAAGACTTTTCCCATACCCACAGGGAGTTTTTATTTATATGGCTAGAATATTGCTCCCATTTTCTATTTATAGCATTTTCTACTGAACTGAAGAATGTTGTTTTGGATTGGTTTTGACTTGATTGATTTTACTTGATTCTGTGTTTGTTGAAACCCAGCAAGCTGATGGCACAAAATGTTGTAAGGAGGTCCTGGATGCTCATTAACAACGGGACAGCATTAAGAGCTCAGAGAGTTTTGACAGAAACCTCAGATAGTTCAGCCTGTCAGATCTGAAAAATGACTGCTGTGACCTGTAATTTCTCAAAACTTTGTAACTGACCTTATTGGGGTGTATTTTCACATGGATAACAAAATGCACTATGTTGACTCCAGGGTTACCTCCCTGCCAAATTTCAAGTTGCTGCTGCAACTTCCAAAGTAGGAATTCAAAAAAACACATGATTTTTCAAAATGGAAGAATATCTTTTCCCTAGACATTTAGAAATAGACCATCAATTCTGACCAAGATTTTCCAGCAGAAAAGAATCACAAAAAAACACACCCTGAGAAACACACCCTGAAAATTCAAGCTTAAGTAGTTCCAAATTTGGAAAGGGAAAAAAAGGGAATGTAAGCAAAATACACAAACTTTTTCATGGGAGTACATTCACGTGCCAGCCTCACCTTGTGTGGAAGCCAAGTTTATCAGAAGATTGCCTGGAGAATTAATAATGTTTGTCTGCATAATGCAAACCAGAGAGGCAGCAGATATGGAGAAGTATGTCCAGAAGCAAAGAAGTCCAAAAATTCTTCTATGCAATTTCTTTTGGAAGAAATTTCAGCACATTGTGTTACAAGTACAAAACACAAGGGAAAAACAGACGTAATTGAATCTTACACTTAAGACTATAATTCGCTGACATGGATAGTTCTTATTTATTCTTATTTATCCTTATTTATTCTTGCTCATAACAGAAGAAGATGTTTGTTCTTATCTAGAAACAAGGTGATTGTGTGGTTCTACAAAATCTGAGTTTTCCCAGCCATGTGCAGGAACAGCACTGTTTTCTGCTGCACTTACGGAGGAGTCCAAGGGCTACAAATTGTAGGAAAAGCTGGGATGTAAAAATAGTAGTGATTAGTCTTTATATAGAAATGAAACATATGATATATTATTGAGACATTTTTGGTTTTCCTCGCTGTGGAAAAGCACTCTGTGTTGGCACCTCCAGCTCCACAGTGTGTGATCGACAGCCTTACCCCTCGAGCTACCTACGCCTTGGCTTTGGGCTCCAAATGAAAGACTGAATAATGAGGAAATGCAGATTTTCCTTGCTTGCCATCGTGGCAGCACAACTTCTGTTGTATAGTGCCCTGTTTGTTTTGACAGCACGCCAAGCTGCTGGTGGGTGGTGGTGTCAGATAAACTGTCAAACACACAGTTATTGGTGTGAGGTAGAATCAGTCCGACCTGTGTAAATCTGGAGTAGTTTTCAATAGATAGCTATTTTCCCCACTGTTACTTCTGTATTTACCTGGGATTTGACCTATAGAAATGTAATATTTGATTCATGAAATGTATTCTCTACTTTATCGCTTTGCGTTTGTCCTGTGCTGGGTTCCATCTACCCTGTTGCTTCCCTCCTTCCTTCTGGATCCAACCAGAAAGCTGATGATCAGTGATAATGTTGTCATTTAGTACCAGAGATTCCTAAAGACCTTTTCTGGGGATGCAGAAGTAAATAACAATGTTTCACAGAGCTCTGAATCCTCAATGTACTTCCAGCAACCCGACTGTCATTATGACAAAAATTTACAGCAGGAACAAAACCCCCAGAACCCCGTACAAAGTGTAATGGATGCTTTATACAATAATTGCAAATAAGCAGAAGTACTGATTTCCATTTGCCTCCTTCTTCATAATGTCTTCTGCTGTTTTGCTACTGAAATCTTATGAGGGTTATTTTCCCCAACAAACAAAAGAAATAGCCAAGTAGTTAGGACAGATCCCTAAAAATACCTTAACCTAACAAAAACAGGCATGGGACAGGCATTATGTCTTTTCTGGGAATACCAGCACTGATGTTATTGGTATTTGTGGTGATGAGACTGATCATAATTTAGCAGCAATGTTTTTTCACATACTTTTTTAGTTGAAGGCCACCATTTAGGTAACAGGAATTTATTCTGCACAGCACTGACTAAAAAAAATCGTCAATAGTCATAAAATGTGTGTAATTACCTTGGTTGTTTCCATTACTGGGTGGTATCAAACTGTCATCATTTTAACTGCTCATTTTAATATGTAATGGGAGAAAAGATGCCTCATTTCCAACCCTGTGCTTATACTCATTAACTTTTTTTTGCCTTTGTTTTGGGGGAGGGCATTTCTTTGGGGAAGGAATGTTTACTGCAAGAAGCTGTGGACATGAAAATTCCAGTGGGTGTGTGCAGAGGAGTGGATTCATCCTTGCAATAGAATTCCCTCTTCCTGCCCACTGTATTTCTGTTAACACTGTCCATGAGAAGCTGTCTTTGTGCCCCTCAGAACAAGGCTTGCATCTGTAGAAAGCATTTAGACAGTGAAGCCATTGAGACCTGTAAGTGGCTTGGTCTCATTTGGACAATGTACTCTGTAATAGAAAATATTTATTCTCTTTTGGTTAAGATCTTTGCTGAATCAAGTGGGTTTTTTGTTCATTCGTTTGCTTTCCCTAGAAGGGAAAAAATAAGGATGAAAAAGAAATTAAATACATTTACTTGAAAATGACAAAATACATAAACCTAATCTCCCTCCAGTACCAATATTCTACAAGAAGGGATGTGAAAGAAAGTATGGCAAGATAAAACACGGTTTCTGACAAGCAGAAAATTAGTGATGTTATGGTATTAGGCAACACTGAAGTAGAAATAAATGTAGACTTGTGATCCACATTGTGCATTCTTGCTGTTTTGTGTGGATTTAAGATGCTGTTACTGAATTAATAGCATTGTTGGGCTGTTTTGTTTTTAATATATTTCCAGTGGCTATTTAAAATCTTCAAATCCTTAGTCAGTGAAATGAAACATTTCTTTCATTCTCAGCTTTCCGTGTGTTGATGCCCATTAGTGGCTTCTCTGGTCTATCTGATGTAATTGAGCACATTTTAACTATATTTTAAAACTTAAATAAATGCTATGATGTATGCAAAAATCCCAATGAAAGGGTGATCGGGGTTGCAGGGAAAGAATAAAGAGGTGAGGAAGGGAGATTATACCCTATGATCATGGCAGAAATGTTTTGCATCTCTCATTAACAGTTCAGTTTTACTTGCCAAAGGGATTTCTAGCTGGAAAAATGAGAGCTGATTTTAAGGTGGTCATTGCCAGGTTTAATCATTCAATAGTGTTTAGAAAAAGTTAGGTTTTCCATCAATGAAACAATAAAAATAATCACAGCATTAGAATGCCATTACACTGGAACTTTAATAATGATATATTGCCAATTGTCTTATTTTACTGATGTACATTAGAAAAATGAGCAAAAAAAGGTCTTAAAACTATTTCCCCACTCAAGATCAGAAAAATGTATGGATTTTACAGGATGATTTTTCCCCATTTCCTCAATTAAAGCTTGCTAGAACACTACAGAAATGAGTTAATCATCTTTCTCACAATGTGGCTATTCCATGCCATGTACAGTAGGGTGGATTTATAAGGATTTTATGAAGGAATATTCTGTATTTACAGAGCCTAGATTTTGAAAAGTATAATAATTTTCTGTACTGTTAGTATACAATCCAATAAAGTAACTTTTTTAAAACTCTCACTGTTTGTGCTGTAGAACTTATCTCTGCTCGTATGCCCTGTATCAACCTCAGTATTGAGGCGCCTTGGAATTATTCTCATAAATCTCTTATAAACACTTCCCTACAAAACAGGGAACCATTTTCCACATTACAGGACTCCTCTGGAATCAAGTTCAAGTCTCTTAAGTCCCAGTGTTGTTTGCTACTTGTGGAGTTGAACTTTTCTTTCCTATGAGGTAGAGAGGGGCTTTGTTGTATTACAAAATTCAGTATTGTTCAGCGTCCTTATGCTTCAGTCATGGGATGTGTCTTGTAGTCTGTAGGTTGGCATCTATTCATCTTAGTCTCTTTTCAATTTTTTTTTCCTTTTTTTTTTTTTTTACAGTATATCCAGTGTTTTGCTGCACTTCAAAGGGCTTTACTTGTGGTAGGATTATTGCAATTTTCTGGCATGAAAGCAGCCATGGTATGATCTGTAGCAGCCGCAATTCTGAGTCCTTAATAGCACTGCAAAATCAATAGGAACAGAGCTTTCCTGCATGGCATCTTCAGAGGAGGGGAGCTGCTTGTGAGATTTCCATAGAAACCCCTGTGGAGGATGTCTCGCTTTGTTTGTTCTCATTTAACAATAAGTGAATTTCCACAGCCAGATACTGCGAGTGAGCCATGGTTTTGGCAGACTCCTTCTGCCTTGCTGAGGCAAGTAGTGTGATTCTAATTCATGGAATTAGGGAGCTGTCTGGAAGGAGTTTGTCCTGGGATTTGGGGCGGTTTCCAGCTTTATCTCAAGGCTGCACTCGGAGGAGTTGGAGGCGACGCAGCCGCAGGCTCAGCTGTGGCAGGAGTGTCTGCAGCACAGAAAGTGCAGCGTTTCCATCGCCTGCTCTGAGCACTGAGCCCTGTGCTCCATTTTGCCTGCAAGAGTTGCTTGTAAGGAACAGTTTATGTTGGAAGGGACCTTAAAGCCCATCTCATTCCACCCCCTACCATGGGCAGGGACACCTCCTACCGTCCAGCCTGGCCTGGAGCACTTCCAGGGATGGGGCAGCCACTCTTCTTCCCTGCTTCTTGGCAGCTGCTGAAGTTCATGATGTCCTCTGGGATGGAGATGTTGTAGGGGAAGTGAGAGGAGAGCTCTGTGCAGCCTGAGGGGAGCTGAGCCGGCAGGGATGAAGCAAGGAGCAGGAAAGGAGAAGGTCTCGTTCCTTCCTCTCTCATTCTTACCCCACCAATCAAATAGTCACTCTCCGCTGTCCAGCCCTGTCCAGGATACTGGAACAGCAACAAAAGTCTTGAAAAGTCAAGTTATAGAGGAGATGAAGGGTAAATATGCAGTAAGTTTAGCGGTTAATTTTGTGTAAGAAGCACAGAGGCTTCATGACCTGTGGGGTGCTTCAGACAAACCTGTGGAAGCACCTGGACCTGGTGCACCTCAGTCTCACCAGGATGGAGCTAAAGAGGTGGGTCCAACAGATAGAGATAGAGATGCTGTGTGTGGGTATTGTTCCTAGTCCTCTGTTTTGAATGAAAATAGTTTCCATGCTTTGAGCAACTAAATGTGTAGTAGTAATCTTAAATAAAGATATTTTGTATTGTTTTTACTTGTGACCCATGCCTGCTCCCAGTTCCCAGTAAGCCGTTGCTGTCTCAATTTATTTCTTGCTGTTTCCGAGTCTATGAAACTTCAAAGCCTTTTTCTTTTTTTGAAGGAAAAAAAAGCCAGTTTCTCATGCGACCCTCGGTTTAACAATAATGAAACTTAACCATCTGTAAGTCTGGAGTACAGTTTAACAGACAAACAGGTTAGAGAACCTCGCTCACATTACAACACGTTCTTCATCCCTCAGCAGCCCTTCTTTATTTGGATATATCCCATAATTAAGCTGTAATCCAGTAGTGAGCTTAACTTCCAGCTCAGTCAAGTGTAACCATTATTCTTCCTAAACAACTGTGGCAGGAATGGAGCTGTTGTGTTCAGCAAGAAATCATGGTCTCAGGCACCAAAGATTTGCATTTAATTTTTTTTTTTCATACCTAGGCCAAACTTTTTTTGACTTCATGTTCAATTTTTTCAAAGCATGTATACCTACAGTAAACTTTCTTACAAAAGAATTACCCACTCATGTCTGAGTGTCCAGTGGTATTTACACAGAATAAAGAATTCAGTCTTTTATTTTATACATGTAAGATATCCCTTATTTTGTGACAAAACCCACTGTATATTTTGAAATCTCATTTTTCTGCATATTAAAAATTTACATATTTGTAAGAAAATATTGAAGTTTGTGTTTTCAACATCGTAGATTTGTGTCTTCTACATTTATGTTGGAGAGGAAGAGAAACCATCACTCAGTGGATTAAAGAATTAGCTAGAAAAAAATTGTTTCTAGAGTTTCATGGAGGAAAAACAATTATCACTGAAATAAATTAGATCAATTTATAAGATAGCCACTCCACTTGAAAAATGGATTGCAATTTAAAAAAATAGAATATTAAATAGATGGAAGAATTAAATATACTTCTGCTCCAGCAGCAATCTGAAGAATAAGGGTGTAAAGTTACTTTTAGATGAGTATGAAAATTATATATATAATTTCTGCTTATGTAAGACATTTGAACTTCCTCAGTTCTGGTTTCCAGTGAATGGTGTTCCACTTTCCCATTAAAGGATTCTACGCATACAAGTTCATGATCAGTTCTGTATTGCCCTTAGAATAAAGGAGTACATTTAACTCTTCCCAGAATGATTCCTCTGCCCTGGTCTTTTCAGACATGCTTTCTTTGTAGGCTCACAAACAGTTGATTTTAATCACATTTCAGGGTAGTGTAATAAACATGAGTGTAATATTGTTACTCCTGCCTGCAGGGTATCTTGGAAGTTCTGATCAATAGGGCTGCCTTTCGTGTACTTAAGGAGGGGAAACAACTCCAAAGAAACAATGCTTCAGTGCCAAATTGGCCTGCAGGGCAGTGGGGTAATCTGATTTCACCAACTCATGATTGCTTTTTACAATTTCAGCTCGCATCTGTCAGAAGCAAAGAGGTCTCCTGTCCTATTGAATTTTCAGTTGTCTCTAGTGGCTCCATCACAAAGTCCCATAATTAGATGATTTTTGCTGAGACCATAATTCCTTTTATAAAGTGTCCACATGCAGCCTGTTTGATTGTCGTGGTCAAACTCCACTGCTGAGAATGAATGCTGACAGTGAAGCAGCCTGTCCTTCTGCATGTGAATGAGGACAAGGGACAGCAGAGGAGCAGAGCTGATGTGGCAGAGGAGCATTATTGATGTCACTGTAGCGCTGCAAGTCCCCCGAGCTGGGTGCTGCCTTTCCATAGGCTGCAAAAGTGAAGAGTAAGGTGTGTGTCTGTCCCTTAATAAATTAAGTTTTGCTGCTTTTAAAAGGCCAAAATGCCAACCCAAGGAGGAAACTTCAGTCTGTGAATGCTGTGAGTGGTTACAACATGCAACTAAGCAGCAGCCACATGATTTCTGTGGTGAGATACCAGGCAAAGTTCCTAACATCTCTCAGGGATTTTTGAGAACAGTCTACTGAAATGTCTGACCTTGAAGCTTTGGTTCGGTTTTTGACCATTAATGTGGCTGATTGCTTGCACTTGTTTTAATGCACTTTTTCTTTTTTTGGCAGGTTTGTCAGCTGCCAAGTTGCTGTCTGAGGCTGGGGTCAGCGTGGTGGTCCTTGAGGCCCGGGACAGAGTTGGAGGAAGGACATTCACCATCAGAGTAAGTGCTTCAGAAGGTGTGGACTCTCCCTTGTGCTGGTCTGAGATGTGACGGATATCACTCCTGTTATTTTGACCCAGGGAACTACAGTTATTTTCATCCAGGGAACTACAGCTTCAGCTCAATCCCTCAGAAGGTGACAGAGCAACTATCATCATCAAAAATCATCAGTCAGCATGTGTTCACCAAGAATTCCTGCTTGGCCAACCTGACAGCCTAAGGTGCAGTGACTGGCTTAGTAAACGAGGGAAAAATGAATATTGTCTACCTAGACTTCAATAATGTGTTGAAAACCATCATTTGAGACCATGAATGTCAGAGCATTTCCCCTCTTTTTCCTGTCTCCCTTTGCATACTGTAACAGGCATGATAACTTAGAGCCCTGTAAGAAGCAGCCTGCGCAGGACCAGGCATCATTATGGCTCAGATATATGTTTTAAAATGTCTTAAAATTATCTGAAATAACACTCCTGCTTCTAAAAATGAACTGCATCTTGATTGCCATTAGGAAAAAAAAAAAAAAAGAAAGAAATGAAGTGTCATTTGTGTGCAGGGTAATGTAACACAGACATTACCTCTGCTTCCCACCCTGGAATTGAGGGAGGTGTAAATTATGTCAGCTGCCATTGCTGGGGAACCAGAGATAAACAGCGGTGTTCCAGCAGAAATCACTGTGTGTGAAACATGGAGCATAAACACCATCCTTCTGTGACACTGAGAATGCCAGGCTTAAAAATACTCACTGTAAACAGTGTTCAAAAGAGTTACAGTCTTGGGAGATCAGCCCACTGTGTAGTAGTGTGCATCCCTGAAACCTTGTGCTTTTATCCCCCTTCCCAAGTGAGTGGGAGTGCCTCTGAGGGGTGCATTGAGCACCTTTCATGGCAGGCATGGCTGGGGGTCCCTGCCCAGACAGCAGCAGGCTGGAGCCAAGGTGTGCCGTGCTGGAAAGGAGATTATTCTCCTGGAAAACAGCAGTGCAGTGCTCCGCACCCACAGCATTAAATCTAAGCAGGTTTCTAGAGAGAGAAAACATGCCTTGATGCTGGAGATGGTATCAACTGCAGAACTGTTTTGCAATGACAAGAAATGTAATGTGAATTTCTTGAACATCTCCATCAGATGACTCCACCACCTCCCTGTGCAGCCCATTTCAATGCTTGACAACCTCCTCCATTAACAAATTCCTCCTGAATACCGTAACATACATCCCATACACATTCAGTATGGAATAATTCTTTCTGCTCCTAGCTGTTTGTGTCGAGGAGCTTCCTGCACAGCTTCTGATTCCTGTATTCTCTTTCCCAGAATGATAAAGTGAATTATGTCGATGTTGGTGGATCGTATGTGGGACCTACCCAAAACCGGATTCTCCGACTGGCAAAAGAGCTGGGAGTGGAGACCTATAAAGTGTATGTCGAGGGCCATATGTTCCATCATAAAGGGGTAAGTGTTGCATTTCCCTGCTGAGGTACCCAAAGGTAGCACTGAAACTTGGAAATCACAGTCATCGAAAGGGTTTCGTTCAAAACTCACCCTTAGTAATCCAGAAAACACCTGCTTGAAGTGCTGTTATTCCATTTTAACTCATTGGGAGTGAGGCAAATGGTTCTTATTTTCTTTTTAAAAGTGTTCAGAAAATACAGCTGACAGCAGCTAAAAATCTGGGATGCATTTGGCACATTGTCTTTGAACATACCTTCCAAAGAAGTTTTGCCTGAAATTCAGGAAATACTTGTTCAGAAACAAAAGCCAAATTTAAATTAAAAAAATAATAGTACTGATGGATAGTATTGAATGATGATACTAGACAACAGTATTATGGAGCTAGCCTGGGAATTGGATAATATATTTTGCCCACATGACTGGATTCACATGAAATCTCTCCCAGACCCCTAGAGTGGGGCTAATCTCACAAATGGCTGTTTTTGACATTAATCATCCAATCTGAGGCCCTGAGGTTCCCTCTCTAGCTAATGGTGACACACAAGCCTTTCCCAAGAGTCACCAGAAGTTTCACCTCTGAGATGTGGGGCAGCAGGAGTCCAGATGGCCACTCTTTGAGCAGGTACTGGAGTGTCTGAAGTGAACAGGAATGAAACCTGTCCTCAGAGCAGATTTCCAGCCCCTGTGCCGCATCTTTAGCCCACTGAATTTTGTGCTCAGGTCCTACCTGGGACTTGCTGCCAAAACCAGTGCAGGGTGAGGGCAGCAGGGAGAAGGACAAAGAAAGGCCTAAGATTCACTGGTGTGAGATGTAACTGTCTGTATCCATAACTCGAAGTATTATTCTAATTTGCGAAGACCATCACTTTCAATTTTTTTTTTAAATATTCTTTAGTTTTGGTACTTAACAGATTCCGGCAGAACCAGACTTGAAGCCTGTATGAGTCACAGTTGACATACTTGATATAGAGAAGCCATCGTATGTGATGGATCCCTAATTGGTTTCGTTTCTGTTACCTTCCCACTTTTTTTTCCCAAAGAATTAAAGCAATGTGTTCATGCTGCAAAGTTTTACCATCTGGTTCTGCAAGCACTCCTTATTGGGCAGATTGATGCCGTGCTCATAAAACAGGCGCATCTTAAATAATTGCACAGCCACTCCATAATGCTAAAAAAGTTATTTGTCACCCCCTCATGCAAAATTGATGTAATTCTACAGCAAGAGGGATGGGCTGGTTTTTACCAACAGAATGTTGTCCCACTCTAATTTAAGCTCAGGCATGAATCTCTCAGCATCCTAAAAGGCACTTATCTTCTTTGTGTTAAATAAAAGGCTCTAATGGGTTACATTACTTTGAGCCCTTAATCCATTTTGACATCAAAGCTGCAGCTTTTTGTTGTCCCACATTGCGTTATGCACGTCCCTGCTAATGACCATGTAATTTTGTACCATTTCTTTGAAGTGAAGGCACATTTCTGAGCAAGAGGCAGCCTTATGATCTATTCAGCTGGATCACAGGCTATGGATTAATTCTGGATTGTCATCGTGGTCCTGCTGAGCTGATATGGGTCCCAAGGGAGCTGTGGTTGTTGGACCAGGGTGACAGCAAAGGGGCTTTAAGGTCTCCCAGATTTAAGCACTGGATGAATAATAATGATGCTTTTCTTGCTGTAGGTCTCATTTCTCCCACATCCTCTTCCCTTGAATTGTAGCCCTTTTGTCCCATTTTCTTTTCCTGAAGTTTTCCACAGCTTTTTCTCCTTTCTTTTTCCTTGAGACACTGTGCGGTCACCCTGCCTTTTGATTTAGGGATGTGTTGTTGAACCCTCTCTTCTATCCCACTTCTAGAAGAAGCTTTTTAAACTCCATCTGTGCAGTCCTGGCTGTTGGCTGGGCTGGTCAGTGCCCAGGGCTCTTTACCTACCTCTCTTTTACCTGCCTGCTGCACCCTGGCACCAGGCTGGATGGGGAGGTGCAGGTAGGGGTTCGTGCTCTCCCAGCTGTAGCTGCACCCCTCATATTCATTGAAGATGCTCCAGGAACACAAGCACCTGTGGTATTTCCTAGATGGCAGAAGGTGTTAGCAAAGAGATTATTTGATATGAAAGGATCACATCTGTCGCCCTGATTTTTCAGCCTTCTCTTTGTGTCTCACCGTTCATAGTTCTTAGGTTGTTTCTCACACACGGGTGTTATAAATAGAAGCAATGTTTTCCTTAATTCAAGGTAGTTTATCTTCTTTGTCTTAGAGATATGGACAGCTGATGGACAGATGTCTTGACCAACGGGGGGAGGAGAGGCGTCAACCTTCTCCCCCAATCCCTGGCCTTTGTAGAAATACTATAAAAGTGGAGTCAGATCTTTTAATAAACAGTTCATGCCTTCTCACCAAAGTGAGTGTGTATGTGTGTGTATCTGTGTGTCAAATGACACATATCCACCAGAAATTAAATGTTAATCTGAAAGATGGATGTTTTCAGCTTCTTGGGCTAATACACCATCAGCCATGGGCCAGCTACTGTCCTTCAGGTTGGAAAGGTCTGATCAAATCTTGTCCCTTGTGTCTCAGCTGTTGCTTCTATCAGCTGGTGGCTGTCCAGGAGTGTGCAGCCAGGGCCAGACAGGAAGGTCTCCTCCCAAGAGCTTTCTCCAAAGTCTGCAATGTCTTGTGGTTTTGTCAGAGGGGAGAGGAAGTGTTTTGAGCAATGACTAAGCACAGCTTTAGATGTGTTTGTGACATCTGTATGTAATCTCCAGCACCGTTGGACTAAGAGATTTTTGGTCTTTTCTTTACCATAACAATCGGTTCAGCTTGGCTTTTTCTGAAGATTTCCAGGATACTGCTTTGATTGAGCTGGGAGAAAGTGGGAAAATGGTTTATCCGAGCAGCAGCAGCAGCCAAGAGAAAGTGAAAATCCCCAGAGGGATTTAATGAGCCTCTTTGCTCTGACAGGAATTTTTCCCATATGTGTGTGGAAAAATTCCACATACTGCAAGCTTTAATAACCAAGTTACTTCACTGGCGCAGGTTTCCTTTGTAGTTAGAGTTTCTTTGAAAATCCAAATGTGTAACTATTGTTTATCTTTTTTTTTTTTTTTCATTTGTTCTTTCCCATCAGTCAGCATGGTAACATGGACTCCTTTAATGTCAATCAGGAATTTTTTTGGTATCCTGTCCTCGCAAATCTGTAACTTAAAACTTCCACTGTTTGTTATGAGCCCTCTTTCCAGCTAAATTTCTCTATGGTTACTGTCCCATAATTCAGCAAGAATGCTTTTGGGCTGAGCAAGGGAGGATGTTCTGGAGTTTCCCCTCCCTGAGCTGGCAGACAGCTTTTTGTTTTAACAAAGGTCCTTGAAGCTCTGTGCTGTTTTCACCTTTTTAGTAGAAGACCCTAGAAAGTAAAGGCATTGGGTCTTGGTGTGGAATTAACCTTCTCATATACCTGCACTCTTCCAGTATCTGGTGGCAGTACACAGCTCCAGGATATATAATATTACTTAATAATTATGATTTTCAGAGGGAGGGAACACTTGATAAAATATGAGGATTTCTATATAGTGCTTCAGATTAGCCATCTAGTCCTTTCTTTCCTTCATCCTGCCTTTGGATTAAGAGCTCAGGGGGCAGCAAGTAGGTCTGTGACTGAGACTCTGCACATCACCACAAACTTGCTGTTCTTACACAGGGATCAGGCAGCCCCAGGCACAGCACTGCTCCCAGGGCTAGACCTGCTGGAGGTGGGGATCAGGGAAGGATTCTCACCCTGGGGAGCTGCTGCTCTGTGCTGTGCACAGCCCCAGGCAATAACAGCCCCTGCTCTGGGGCATGGGGGATGCTCCTCCTGTGCTTCCTGAGGTGTGCCCTGGTACAGCAGGCAGGAGATAGACCTGCCTTTCTCAAGTCTGGCAAAATTGCCTGCTCCTCTGGCACAATTTGAAACTTGGGGTGATGTCACAGCTTGGGGTTAATTCCTGAGTTTTGGCTCCAAGCCCCAGCATAACCCTGGGCAGGGAAGGGGCCTTGCAGAGCTCCTCCCTCACTGCCTGCTTTCTAACCACTGAGGGATGGTGCTTGAGGATCTTGTTTTCTTTGGGTTGGTGTGGGGTAACTAATCCAAGCAGGCAGCAGGACTCAGATTTGAAACCTGCAGAAAACCACTCGACACACCAGGAAATGAAAAAAAAGAGTTAGCTAAACTCTGTGGGTCAGTCAGGCAGGCATGTGTTATGGGAACTAAGCCAGTAGGTTATTTGCCTTTCAGTTAAAAAAACAGTAGTTCTGAAAATAATACATCCAGAACATCATAAACTTGTTTAAAAATGGAATATTGCAAGACCTTCTCTGTTTTCTGTGAACCCCTCTATGAAACTTCAGCCAGAGCTCTTCTGCCTAGCAGGGAGACAATATTAAAACCAAATCAATAACTTACCAGCCCCAGCTCACTCAGGCTGGATTTACTGCCTGCTGTGGGGATACTTGTGCCAGACAGAAAGTTGGAGATCTGCTGTGTCTAAAGCTGTTGGGCTTGTGATGCCTGATGGGAAATGGGAATTTCTTTCCTGGAATTTGCTGGAGTTGGCTTTCCTCTGATCCGATCTCTGATAGGTCACCACACAAGGGTCACTGTCTGTGAACTATTTCAGCCTCTCTGAATTCAGTCTTAGCCTCTTTCAGGTCTGTTAGCACTGTTGTATTTTCCCAGCTTTTCCTGCCATTGGGTCCAGTCTTACTGAAGCTGTGGGATTTTTGCACGCAGAAGAGAGCAACAAGAAACACAACTTTAGACTCTTTTAATTGTCATGTGACATTTCATAGTTCTCAGGGGATAAAACATATATTCCCATGATCTCCGTGGGCTCTGCCATTGACCAAAGATGTTTTAAGCTAAGTAAGCTAAGGATAGGAGAGCTGTTCGCAAGTTACATCACTCTGTACAAGCACAGTCACTTACCAGAAAGGCTTCTGAAAAGAGATGAAAGAGTGAAAAACTGTGAACGTTTTGCTGCTACTCCTGATTGGACATAAGCTTATCTTTACCCTTTGCCCCCTGCAGTATCAACAGGACAGAATGGCAGTAATAACTTTTCCACACCCTGACTTGGGTGGCCTGGCAGAACTGCACCTCAGCTCTGCTGAAGGGCAGAATTCTTGGTGTTAAAGCACGTCAAGGAAGGAATATGGATGGCACCTCTGCTCCCAACCAGAACAAAAAGACTAGCAATAAATGAATTTTGAGAAGCAGGGTTTGATGATCTTTTAGAAAAGCAAAATGCTGTGCAATAAGAATAAAATGATCAGCAGTATGTTACTGCATGGTATCATTATTTCCTAATTTGATATGGCATTAGTTGATGACAGTAAAAGCTGTAGGATGCAATATATCCCTTTGCATGCATTGTTTGCCCCTCTTCTCTGTGGCTGAATACAGTAGTGCAACCTAGCAGTGAGAAATTGTCCTGAAGGGAAAGGAGGAGCTGGTGTTGTTTGGAGGATTCCCTGCTGGGAGTTCACAGGAGCATTTACTGTGCTCCTGCAATGGCAGAAATGTTTTGCATGCGTGTGTGCACCTGGAGAAGGCTGGAGCAGCATCCCCCTGCCACCCTCCTTCAGTGTAAGTCTGAAAAAGAGCAGAAAAGGGATGAAAGAGAGAAAGAAGTATGTGGTACACAAGATTGAGATTACATATCCAGAAATCCAGAGGCAACCAACCACCTCCTCACCTGAAAACATGACATTTGTTGGAAATTTAAAAAAAAAAAAAAAAAAAAACCCAAAAACCCCAAAAAACCCCAAAACAAAAACCACAAAAAACCCCCACCAAAACCAAAACAAACAAGTAACAACAAAAAAACAACAACAACCAATAAAACCCCTGAAACATTAAATTTGTGGATCTTGGGCTGAACTAAGTGCTGAGTTCACAACCTGGTGCTTTGCTTGGCCCAGAGCAGAAATTGTTGCGTCTGGATGGACCAGGAGAGTGGCTTTGCTGCTGCCCTCACTGAGGATGGTGAGGAGCAGCACAGCGTGACCTGATGGGCTCCAGAGCTGGGGCACTGCTGGAGCCCTGCTCTGAGGAGGGAGCACCAGGCAGTGTCAGCCAAGCCTTGCTGGGGTCCCTTACCCACAAACATTTGCCTCCCTCTCTGTACCTGTCCTGGGGCTGACAAAAATTCATCAAAGTGTGGGAATTTCAGTGTTTTCCTGCTTTGCCAAGTCTGAAAGCTCACTACGATCTCTGAGTTTCATCTTGCACCCTTTATCTTTGTTATGATCTTCTCAGAGGAAAATGTTCTGCACAATATCAGATACCCATATGCACTTACACACAAATACACAATTACCAGTGGGGAAGATCAATAAATTCTCTCTCACCAAGTGTGAGGAAGGCATGTTTGGCTCCTGCTTTGTGTCCTCTGTCCCTGGGTCCCTATTTCCTGCATTTGAAGCACTGCAGCCTCTCTCTGGGTCAGTGACTCCCACCTGCCAGGTGTGATGGGCTGGCACGGGGTCCATGGCACTGAAAAGCAAATTGCAAACTGCTATAGCACCACAGCTCCTGCCTGTCAGGGTCAGAGTGCTCCCTGCATCCTCACACAAACTTCTGGCACACCTGGAAGGGCGGACAACAGAGAGGTCTGGTGAGAGATTCACCGCTGACCTACATGGGGGAAGGTTCAAAGCAATTTAATAAGAGAAAATGCTACCTGCTCATCCCCTCCTCTTTCGGATTAAAGTTATCACAAAGAAGCAGCTGCTGTTAGATTGTTTCTCTTATCATTGTATCGCAGCATTATCTGAAACAGTCAGTTTCAGATAATAACAGTTTCAGCCACTGCTGCCGCTCTGTGTCACACACATTGTAAGTATGGACACCATTTTTGCAAGTGTATAATATTTTTCTTCCTGCAGCCAAAAACTTCCTGTTCAGACTTTTCTTACAGTCTAGTTTCCATGGAATAATAAAGAGGTATGTTTGGTTTTAAAGTGAGGTGTATATAAAGGTGCTTAAGAAGTTTGAAATGCATTCAGTTTTAGACCCACTAGAGTTTCAGGTTGAACATTTCAGCAGCAGGCAAATAGTGGATTCATTTAAATGTAATTATGAAAGATACTTAGGAACAACCTCTTTTGCCTTGGCTTGAGTATCCTCAGCCCAGAATTTGACAACCTGCTCAGAACAAATGTACCTCTCCCCACCTCTTCAGAACAGTAAGTATAAAAAGCTGTTATTGTCCTTTTTAATGCCAGACCAGCTTTTTTATCCCTCCTAATTAGCAGCATGCATCACATTTCTTGCATGCATATGCAGGGGAAAAAAAAAGAAAAAAAGAAAAAAAGGCCAGGTCTTTTGAGGCGAAAGGCCAAACACATGATGACTGAGAATTTTGTTTTCATGAGTAATGAAGATCTGCTCTGCTGTATTTCAGTTGCTTGTGGTTTTATGTACATTTCAGGGAAAGTCACGAAATTTCATGGGAATTTGCCCTTCAACATGGAATCCCTTGGTTTATCTGGATTACAATAACTTCTGGAGAACCATGGA
Organism: Donacobius atricapilla; assembly: GCA_013397315.1. NCBI lineage: Eukaryota > Metazoa > Chordata > Aves > Passeriformes > Mimidae > Donacobius > Donacobius atricapilla. The sequence goes on along the minus strand of WBMY01000683.1, from coordinate 300,359 downwards.
CAAGATGGGAAAAGAGGTAGGCTGTGAAAATTAAGTGTTTCCTGTGATGCTCATGTTACTGTGAATAAATCAGGTTTGGTTTTGGTTTGTTTCTGGCAGGGTTTTTTATTGCTTCTTTAATATATATATAAAAAAAAAAAAACCCTCAACAACAAAACAAAAGAGAAAGGAAGCATCCATCAGAAAGATTTCTGTATTGCCCAGGAGCTGTCAGAAATAATAGGTTTTCCTCACTGAGAAAGGGGTGGACTAGATGACTTCTAAAGGCCCCATCCAACCCAAAATATTCTGTGATTCTATGAGAGGAAACAAAAAGTCCTGGAGGTGTTTAAGATATCTGAGAAAAAGAGGTTGAACTCAGTGTAAGTATTTTCTCCTGCCAGGAAGAAAATATTCCATGAGCTGGGAGATTAGGAGGGGTTTTTCCCCCTTCCCTCATGACAGCATTTTGAGTAAAGATGATATTTTTTTTTTTTGGTAGCTGCCTAAGCCGGGCTCTAGTTTGACTTCACAGTAACTTTATTTTTAAATTTCAAAATATAAGCAGTACAACTGCAGCCCCTGGAGCATTATACTGTCTTTCAAACATTCATCAGTTTCCGTACAATCTAGCAACAAACCAAGGGCTTTACCTTACCAGAATCTTCAAGCATATCTCACTGTACTCCTGCAAATTCCATTGGGTTAATGTGGTTTTGCATAATCAAATTTATGTATTATACTACACATTTTTTTGTCAATAGTACGTTTTTTAAAGATTTAGGGATATGGTAGTATCCTCCACATCATGTCACTTACATGCGAAGAACTATTATTAAGAATTTAACTGCCTATAAAAATATTTCAGAAGTATCTAGACATTTTCTCTTACTCTGCAGTTAGCAAAGAGATGTAGGGGCCTTTGGATTCTCATCTTGGCACTGACTGGAAAAAGAACTTTCCCCTCAACTTTTAGAGGACACCAAGCCAACTAAATTGGAATTGCTTCTAGACGACTAAAAGCCAGATTATCCCCAACACAAGGATATGGTTCACTGGTCAGACAAAGACAGATTTGGTGGTGATGGTACAGTTCATGCCCAAAGATGTGAATGGAATCTATTCCATTTGTTCCAAATCTATATCCATGTGCAAGAAACAAAAATAACTCCTGGCCAACATAACAAATAAGTCTGTGCCACTAACTAGCTATGACCAGGCAATGGTGATGTACTGAATCTTGGAAATTTCTTGGATATTTCACCTCTGTCTCCAGATTCCTGTTGATGCACCGTGGGATGCTCCACATGCTGAAGAATGGGACAAAATGACCATGAAAGAGCTGATAAATAAGATTTGCTGGACCAAGTACGTAAATCTTTACCCGGCTTTGAAATTTCAGCTGTGGAGTGATGGTGGCTTTTTGGCATGTTCTGTGGTACAGCTGAGTTCAGATCTGGAGGTGTTTGAGATGGGCTTTGGTTTGAGCAGGTGGCATCAAAGGTGCTGGGGGAGCCTGGGATTTGCTCCAGCAGGTCCCTGCACACAGCAGGGGTGGTGTGGGCTCTTCCCACCATCCTTTCACCTCAAACCATTGGATCACTGAACTCCAGTCAGCTCTCCTGTGGCTCTTTGCCTCATAGTTTCTTATGAGATACTGACATTCAGGCCCTTGAGGAGGATGAAATCTGCCCTTCCAAATCCCAGGGCTGCAATTGTGCTGTTTGGTATCTTAAACTCCACAGTCTCACGGCCACTGCAGCCAAGGCTGCCCTTCACCTTTGCATCATCCCACAGGTCCTCCTCGCCTGTGAGTAACAGATCCAACAGAACATCAGCAATAGTTGGTGGGAAGAGGGCCCAAGGGGTTGTATCATCTATAAAATGACCAGTGGGTTTTCTGTGAGGGACTGCACTGTACAAATAAAAAAAGGAACAACGTTCAGTACATTGAGGTGATGACAACTGGAAATTCTCTTTGTTTCCTTTCTCTTTTCAATCATTTCTCTTTATAAGGCAAAGAGAAGTGTGCACTCATGTCCCCACTGTGCTGCTCTCTTACACTCTCCTCCCTCCTGTTCAGTGTCTTTTATTTGTGTGACTGTAGTCTTTTTGCCCTTTCATTCTGACTGCACTTTAGTGCTGTGCCTGCTGCTTCCTGACCAAAACTTCCCATTTGAAATTCATTTTTATGGCTTAGGTCTTGCTCCAGCTCCATGGGATATGCTGTACAGCCATTTGGACTTGCTCATGCTCTCTGAGGCATTGGAGTTTTCTTTGCAATTAGATTTATGAGCCTTTTGCCTGCAAACGTGGTTGCTTTCCACTGCTGTTGCAGGTGCATTGCCTCTTCCTCTTGTAGTTTTTACTGCTGCTTTTGGCCATGGAGCTGGTGGAACACAAGCAGGACAGGGTTTGTAGTGATCCTTCCTTTAACAGACCTCTCTGCTGGGCAGCTTCTACTGCCAATGTTGTCAGTAAAACATCTAGTTTTAATAGATGTGCTCAGCTGAAAGGCATTCAAAAACTCAGTAAAAACCCATTTTAGGTCCTTAAGCCAAGCCACATTTTTCTACTTACAGTTAAAAAACAGTGCTTAAATAGAAAAGCTCTGCCACAGCATTTTCTCTATGACTCAGGGCCAAGATTACAAAAGAAGATTTGTTTGCCCTGTGTCACAGATTAGCATTCACTGATCCTGGAGACTTTTTTCACATTTCTTAGGCCTGAACCTGCTGCAACTGTTTCATATCTTGGTACTCTCAGAATTGTCACAGAGGGTTCTTGTGTGCAGGCCGTTTTTATATCCTGGCTGATGAAATAGGGGTGAATGGACTTCATACTTAGGGAAACAAGGTTATAAAAGTTTATAAGTCACATATTTTAGCCCAGATAACTTGCAAAGTTCCTTCCTTTATCAGATGATTATAAATTCATGTTGTTTCATGAAGCTTCATCGAAGTCAAAGTCCTTTTACCTTCTTTACAAAGTGGTCTCAATTTTCTTAAAAATCTGTGGCCACAAATGCAAGAAATGTGAATAGCCAGATCCTCTGTTCCTGCTGCTGTTTCTGTGTTTATATTCAGAGGACAAACTGTGGTAGACAAGTGACCCTTTCCTTATTTTTATAGCAATGACTGCCAGTTTGGTTTCTCTGTCTGGGTTATTTACTAAGTCAGGTTCTTGATTTCACAAAAGATCAGTGCAGCAGTGCTACCTGACAGGTGGGGAATGTCTGGGCTGCGTGGCTGCTTCAGTTCCTCAGGACCCATCAGACCCTGGAATTGATGTGCCCAAGGAGCTCCCCGTGAGAAATGCAGAAAAGCTTCACTAACAGATTACAAAAAATGTTCTTCTGCTGAGAAAAATATTTATTCTGATGAAAGCAATAGCAGCTGGGAAACTATTTAGCTAAGGTGAAATCAGTGGGATTTCAAACTAAATGGGTAAATGCTTCGGGAGGGAGGGAGGTGCTGGTGGAAACCCATTTAAACAGACTCACTACAGACTGAAAAGTTGAACAGATATTTATCATCTTGGCTTTTGTGACTTTGGGAAAGCAGCCCTTGTTTGTTATGACAAATAAAATCCTGGAAGCAGTCAGGAGGTCATATTCTCTCACAGCCTTTTCCTCGTCCTGTGTCTCATGCAGAGCTGTCAGAGACTTTGCCACAGTCTTTGTGAACGTCAACGTCACGTCTGAACCTCACGAGGTCTCTGCCCTCTGGTTCCTGTGGTATGTGAGGCAGTGCGGGGGCACATCCAGGATTTTCTCTATCACCAATGGGGGCCAGGTACAAAATGTCTCATTTCCTTCCTCCTCTCTTGAATCCGTGCGAGCAAGGGGAGTGTTGTACCCATCAAAACCCTGCAGTTAATGAAAAGATGAGAGCGTGTGGCACCAGAGAGAAACATGTTCTCATGGGGTGATACAGCCCTGTCAATTAACCCTGTTTAATGAAGGATTTTATTAGCTAAGGTGTGGAATAAATTGGGTCTATTAAAACAATTGGGGGTTTTCTGCATTCACTTCAGCACAGTACTGTTGCTGCAGTTGTGTTGCTTTTTTGCCAATTTATTTTCTATGGGTTACTTGGCACATCTGAATGTTTACAAGAGCTCAGAACAAGTGTACTTCAGAGCGAGATGTGGGTGGGTTTTTTTGGTGTTGAAGCATCTAGTGGCAAGAGTTGGAAGTAAATTGCAAAAGGCCCTTCTAGGGCCAGCTCATATGGCAAGTTTCCACCAACTTCTGTCCATGGCATGTCAGGAGGGATGTAAGCAGTGCTGATCCTGTCCTGTGGTACAAAACAGACCTAAGAGCCTTCCTCCTCAGGAGCCCCTCAGTCATGTTTGCTGTCCCACATCAGCAGCTGCTAGATATTGCAGCAAGAGTTAAAAATAAAATTAATCCCAAGATTCTCACAGCTAAACGAAATGTGGAGAAGGGAAAGCTACCTGGGAAGAGCGCTTCCTTTTCTTTGTAGCTGGATGGGAAAAGCTGTCTTTGTTCCTATCATGCTTCCGTCTCCCCTCACCCCAATCAATTTCAGTTGAGCAAAAGCACTAAGGATTTCTGGCTTAGGGGCCCTGACAAGCCTTATAAAACCTGCTTGGGCAGCCATTTCAGTCTTTCAGCTCAAAACTTTATGTACTTTTTCCTCCCTGCCTGTACCAGCATCTTACAAGTAAAAGAGCGCTGCTTTATCTACCACTGGTGGCTGTTAGATGAGAGGCTTTAGTGCCTCCCCTGACCCTCTGCACGGACATTGCAGGGACATGAGTGTCAGAGATTGTGCTTTCTTCCTGACAGCACTGTCTTTGTGTCTTCCCAGGGACAGAGAAAGCTCGTAACCTTGAGACCAGACCCAGTTAAAGATCTGTCTTGCTTCTGGGCTGGCACAGTCTTTCACTTTACAGTTTGTTCCTTCGTCACACCTGAGGGTTTTGGTAGCAGTGTGGTGGTTAAAATACTCAACACCTGTATTGAATGAAGGGATATGTTTATTTTTGCTCAGGAGCCTGCGTTATATGTGCATGTTCTCTAGGCTTAAAGAGTCTTTAAGCCAGGTCATTAGGGAAACTCTTGCAAAAGTGGTTTTGTCAGGAATCCCCACTGAGGCTCAGGTTTATGCCTTCACTCTTCTGAAAGTCTGGGTGTCTTTATCCACCCTTAGGACTTGAAGATTTGGCCTGGAATTTTGTGATAGTGAGCAGAAGTCATATTCAATGTCATTGTGATTATTGCTGTTGATTTTCTGTTTGTGTTTCTTTTCTCTTTGTTGTTTTAGGAGAGGAAGTTTAAAGGAGGTTCCAGTCAGATATCAGAGAAAATAATGGAACGCCTCAAAGGCAGAGTTAAACTGGATAGACCTGTGATCAGTATCGATCAGACAGGTGATAATGTCCTTGTGGAGACTCTAAACCATGAGATATATGAGGTAATTTGATCAGAATAAAAGTAGAGTCTGCATTTAGTAGGGGAATACACCTGCTGTAGCTCTTAGCCTGATGTAATCAGGAAGTACCCATTTGTGTGTATCTATTTCTTGGACTATGCTGACACTCCATGGAGCCTGCTTCACAAATTTATTTATGACTGGCTCCCTTCTTGGTGTTCTGCTACTTGGTTTTTGTCATTATTCTGACTTCCCTGCCTTAACTTTCTTTATATATTTTTTATATGTTATATATAACTTTCTTTCTATGTCTTTATATATTTTTTACATTTTAGTTCTGCATTGAGACCATTTCAAAGGAAGGAAAAATAACCTTCCTGAGTGTGTCTAAGTTTGTGGTTTTCCGCATTAAAAAAAAAAAAAGACATCTCAAACACCTTTAGTAAGATTTTACCTCTGTACTGTGGTGCTTTGAAATGCTCCATCAGCACAGGATTACCCACAGTGGCACCCATGGGGCAGCAGCAGCCCCACCAGCCTGAGAGCACCTGAGAGCAGCACTGATAGTGTCACCCTATAGGGTCCTGCACTGCTCCTGTCAGACCCAGGGCCTGTGAGAGGGATGGAGCACATTCAGGAAAACTGGAATCCCCATTAGTATTCCTTGTCCTGAAGTAACGTCCTGTGAATATGCACAAATGTGGGTTTTTTAGCATCTTATAATTGGGACAAATGTGGGTCATATTTTCCTGGAGATGATAAAGGGCAGTTTTACCTAGGCCATAGGATGTCTCTTGTCCCATTTCCTCATCTGCCTCCAGCCAAGTTTTAACTCTGGTCTCTTTTTCCCATCTCCTTTTTTCTGAAATGGCAGAATTACTTTTGTCACCTGGAAATGTGTGTGTGGGAAAGCCACCTAGCAGGGTCAGGTGTGGGAAGGCTGTCAGCAGCCTTTGAGAGTGTCTTTCAAAAGTGTCCTGTGGGATGAGCTCTCTTGGGAGGCAGAACCTTGTGCTGACTTTGTTCTGCATTTCAGGGCAAGTACGTGATCAGTGCCATCCCTCCAATCCTGACAACAAAGATTCATTACAAACCAGAGCTGCCACCAAAGAGAAACCAGTTAATTCAGCGTTTGCCTATGGGGAGTGTCATAAAATGCATGATGTACTACAGGGAAGCCTTCTGGAGGAGGAAGGGTAGGTGGGGAAAGAGGAGGACTTGGGAACTCTAGACTTCTAAATTTTGAAGCTCTGCTGTTGTCTAACAGTCAGGGAATAAATCCAAGGGAGAGTTTAATGTGCAAAACCCCAAAATCAAGCACACAGAAAAGTGAAAAGTAAAGCTCCTTAGAAAACAGAACTCTTCGGGCTTTGAGTGCATGTTTTGTCCCAAGAATGAATCCAGACCCAAGCAGGATCCCACATCTCATTGCAGTTGGCTGAGGTGGGATGACCAAGAGAACAAGCAATGTTCCCCTGGGAAACCTTGCTGAAACCTGCAGAGCAGAGAAGCATCAGCTTCCCTTCAGCATCAGCTCCCTTCTCCTCCTGCCAGGGACAGTTAGGTCAGCCAAAGAGAATTTATAGCAGGTGACAAGCAGATCCTAGGATGTAAGCAAGACCTTTCTCTGATTTTAATCTTCTGTTCTGCAGACTTGATCTCTCAGAGGACTGGGAAAAGTGGGTTAGCTTTTTGTTTAGCTCAAAATATTTTTTCCATGCTGTAATGTCTTGTTTTTCTCAGCTTTAATTGATACCATTTTCAGAATTATTTGTATGAACAGATTAGTTCCACTTTCTTCCTAATGATATTGAGAGTGGAAAGAATCTTTCTTAATCCAATATATATAATTTTTGCATGTTTCAGGGCATAAACTGACCATTGAGATTAGGCAGGAATACAGCCGGGTGTATACATTGTTCTCTATATGAGATTTTTTTGCATGTTCATCTGAAACATGTCCTGATGTGATCCTAGATTAGACAGCCCATGCTTCTGCTGCGTTACTGTTATGGAACATCGTTCCTAGCAGTCTTAGCACCAGCAAAATCAAAACAATGTAAATTTGAGCCTGCAGTTACCAGATGTAATTACACTGGGTTTTGTTTTGGTCAAAGTTACTCATAGAATGAATCACCATAGTTCTGACTAGATCAATTTATTTTTAATGTTTATTTTCCCCCAAATAGAAAGCCAAAAGGACTTGCAGCAGTCCACAGAAATTCCTTGTTAAATAGCAAAGGAATTTTAAATATTTTTACTATTCTGTGTTCACAATTTTCCAGACCAGAAAGAAGAGAGTAGAGAAACTGTTACAGAGACACTTCAGACATGTAGGTGTTATTGGTAATAAGGGAATTACTGTAAAATTCCTTTATGGATAATTTTCCTTGCTCATTACTATCAGAAACAGTGATCATCAATGAGTTTTTCTAACAATCATCTTGGGATTTCTTTCCCCTTAGGTTACTGTGGTTCTTTCATCATTGAGGATGAAGAGTCTCCAATTGGAATAACCATAGATGACACAAAACCTGATGGAACTTTCCCTGCCATTATGGGGTAAAAGCTGCTAGCCCACACTCACAAATGTGTATTTCTTCTTGTAAGAGTTAGTGGGAGCAGGAGGGAGAGGGGAAATGACCAGGTTACATCAGTGTTTCCCACTTCCACGGTTTGCACCGATGGAGGAGAGCACTTCTGCCAAGCCTCTTGTGCCTTTCTAGTCCACATGAACTTTTTGGTGAAGGTTCAGCTACAAACAGCCTAACACAAAGGATGTGGTTGGGAAGGAGTTGCTGAATTCAGCTGTAGTCTTTTTTAAGCATTCAGTTCATGGGGGTTTTTTTTGCAGTGGAGTAGATTTAGAAATAAATCCCTCTCTTACCTATCTGTTTGAGCTTCTATTTGGTTTGTGTTGGGCTTTTATGTTTTAGTGCCTGGTCCAAAATGACAATGCAATTGTCCAAGAAATCCTCATTTGTCTCCTCTCCCCACTGAGCTGAGGCAGGACAAGGAACATCGGCTGCTGGAGTGGGGAGGCAGCTGTACAGTAAAAAATCAAGGTTTTGTAGAAACTGACAAGTAAAAATGTTACAGTTTGAACAAACAGGTGGGAAAATACATGACAGCATTGACTGGCTTTTAAAATAGCTGAAACCAAATGAACAAACAATCTTTACAAGTGTTTCCACCGTAATCTGAAGTGAGACTGCCAAAAAAAGGCCAATATAAATGTCAGGCAACTACTCCTTAAGTGTCTGGCAGGGAAAGCTCACCATTTCTACTGAACTGTACATGTTTATGCACATGTTTAAGGCTTAAAAGCTTCCATGACCTGAGAGCAGCAAGCCTCCTCCAAACCCCATATGGCAAACGGTTTCCAGCTTTCTTTCTCCTCATGGATTTGTGTGACTTCCTGAAAGAGTGTAGGAACATCATCCCCTGGATATCTCCACTGGGCTCAGATGAACTAATTGCCGAATCTGTTTCCCTCAAGATGAATAAATATTAATCCCAGCTCTTGCAGGAGTGATCCATGGCACTGTGCTGTCAGAGCAGCAGGCTGCCATCACCTGCTAACACCAAGTGACACAGGCAGCTGCCTGCTGGACTTCAAAAGCTCCAGAAAGCTCAGGGTCCTTTTGGATCAGACCTAGACAGGCGCCCTCCCTTTCAGTTAACTCTGCAGGTTACCCCTGCACAGGCTTTTTCACCTGTGTGACCTGCAATTATTAAATGTTGAGGTATGATGACAAACATGGAGCTCATTACATACCAGTAAAGTGCAGTCCCTTTTTAGAGTCATTTCGAGCAAGAGCTTGCAAATCAGCTGGGGTGATGTTCACATACCTTATTTTTCATTTCAGTTTCATCCTTACCAGAAAGGCTGTCAAACTGGCCCATCTCAGCAAGGAAGAGAGGTAAGAGTTCAGAAGCTGCAGATATTCAGAAACAAACTGTTTCTCTGGGATGCTTCCCCACAGGAATGTGTACATATGTACATTTATACATGCTCAACACAACTACCAACACTGGAAACTGGGGCAGAAATTGAGATTTTAGCTTAAACAGGCCAAGACACTAATGCTAATATTCATCCAGTTATGGATATTTCTATATTTCCAAGTCCTGCCCACTCTTCCATGCTATGATTTAACAATCCTGGGTCTCTGTGTGAATGGAGAGGATTTTTCCAAGCACGTTCCCAGACTACATCTCCACTGAATGATGGTTTAACCCAGGGATACAGGAGTGCTGAAATGTCTCCTTTTGGGTCTCTTTCAGATTCAGACTGGGTGATAAAATTTTTTAACTTCTGTGTTTACAAAAGTATGGTTTCCCCATTAGTCAGTGAAATGAACAAACAATACTTTCTAAAGGTGAATTTTGGTACTGTGCAACTGAAAGGGGAGCTCTGCTTAGGAATGCAAGCAGCATTCTTCAGCTCATATTTTATTCCCAGCTAGAGTAAATCTGTAGAGATTTAATTGATTTATATTGCTTTTTTTTTGGTCTTACACCAGTGAACATGAGAATGAATTGGCTCTGCATCCTAAAATAGCTGTAGAAAGATTTATTTTTTTAGAGCTCATTGCCAAAATCAACCTTCATTTTCCATTCCCTGGGTCCATTTTAGATGTAACTTTTAGGCATTAGCATTTGAAATATGTATGTTAAGATAAGAACTTGAAATCAGACTTAAAAGCAAAGCCTAACCCAACTTTCTTTCCAATATTTTGCAATAAATTTGGGGTTTCTATAAGAAAGATGAGAGTGGAGAGGTTCCCCCCTACTCATTTTTTTTTCTGACTTTAATTTTATTCTCATGTAGGAAAAAGAAGATCTGTGAGGCTTATGCCAAGGCACTGGGGATGAAAGAGGCTTTACAAGTAAGGAATTAATGCCTGTTTTCACCTCTGTGGTACAATAATGTTGCTCCTTTATTCTGGATGATGAAGGCAAAGTTCCTGGTACCTAAAATTGCATGTTGGGCCATACAGTCTGTGTTCCCAAGGGGAGGTCAGCACTGAGTACAGGAAGAAAGGAGCTGCCAGTCTCACCCTGCACAAGAAAAGAGAAGGCAGTGCATGTTTTAATTGGTCCTGTTGTGTGCCCGTGGGAGACTGGTGATTCTGTAAAAGCACAAGGATTTGTTTTGTGCAGATGGATAGCTTTAGCCAGATGACGTGGCACTCCCTTGTCAGGTGTTCTTAGCCTGCTTTTTTCCCCCTCTTCAAAAGAAATATGTTCTTTATTTCCAATTTCTCTGCCAGTGTTTCACTGTTTTCTCTGTTGATACTTACAGCCTGTGCATTATGAAGAGCATAACTGGACCATGGAGCAATATTCAGGGGGCTGCTACACAGCCTACTTCCCACCAGGCATAATGCATTCCTATGGAAGGTAAAACAGAGGATGCTTTGCTTCTAATTCACGTTTCTTAGCTATACCTTAACACTATACTTTATGCAATATACCTATGGCATATTTAGAATATTAGGGGAACCTCAAACCTCTTTCTACTCCCCTACTTCCCTAACACGGACATTTACTTGCTCTTGCTATTTACTTTACTAAGAGCAGAGTTTCTCTTGTGGCCTTCAAGGAAACAAAACACAGTCACAAAGGGACCTGCTAAAGCCACAAAACTTTTCCTCTCTGGATTATTTGCAGTAGTTTGTGCTATGCAGTATTTGCAATGGATCCCCCTGAAGGCTCCCAAGCCCTTGAGGACACACATCTTGGTCAGATGAGGAGTCTCCACTGACTGTATAGGTGAAACATGAAGGTCAGGAGAAGCCCATGAGCTCCTCAACAAGTCCAGCATGGGGTTACACCCCGTGAGAGCCAAGGTCGTGTGGGGAGGAGTCATCCCATGTGGTCTCTTCTCTTGTCCTTTATCCAAACACTCAGGCACTGATGGGTGAGGTGTCTGGCCTGGGGAAGCTGCTGTCAAACAGACAGGAAAAACCTAATGGGGGATGAGATGGGAGCCCTGACATCGAGCACATTCCCAGTGGGAGAGGGAGCTCGTTCCCCACAGCTGAAATGCCTGTGCAGCACTGCAGGGCTGAGGGACTGCCTTTGTGACCCTGTGGGGTGATTGCAGCTCCCTGGATGCCAGGCCTTGAGCTGCCAGGCAAGTCCAGCCTCCAAATAGAAACTGATATTAGTGGTCTATCACTGCAAAAACATCATTCACATTCCACTGCAGTGGCAGGATAACAGCAAAGCTGCCATGCAGCAGACGTTAATCTGTCAACTGCACTGCATTTCTGGAGGCTGTTAGGATTATCCCTTATCCCAGCACTAAAATGAGGCCTGTATAACTTTGCATGGAGGCTGGGAACACTGATTGATGCCTTAGGTTTTTCTCTCTCTCAGACCTTGGATTTTGTGTGCAGAAGTAGGCAGGTGGTCCTGCAGGGACAGCTTATTGTGCCTCAGCCCAGGCCTGCAGGGATTCTGGAGAGCTGACACCACGCGCTCCATCAAAGCCACAAATTGCTTTTGGAAGGATCGTCGCCTTCCTGCCACTTGTCACCTGACATTCTCCACTTGTTTTGAAGGATCATTCGCCAGCCTGTTGACAGAATCTACTTTGCTGGCACGGAGACAGCGACCCAGTGGAGCGGATACATGGAGGGAGCCGTGCAGGCCGGGGAGAGAGCAGCCAGAGAGGTACAGACCCCTGCTCTGCTTTCAACATCTCTGTCAAAAGGCTGGAAAGGATTAAGCACAGCTTTGAGGGTCTGATTTAGTGCAAAAAGAATTGACAGGGAGCAATCCCAGAAAACAACGTGACCAAATATTGAAAAAAGTTATTGAATAAAGTGAAGCCAAGTGAGGAATCTCAACCAAATCAGAATATTACTGAACTGAAGACTTAAAATAAAGCTTATACCATGTACTGCATGTCTAGAGGGAAGAAAAAAAAACTAACCTGATGCTGCTTGTAGATACCCTACCTCAATTTTGAACAAATTAATCACTGTGTGTTTTAAAACGAAGTAATTTCAAATGCTCACAGCTATTTCCTGTGCAGAAATCTGAACATTTTTCTCATTTTTGATCTATCCCTTCTGCTTCTCCTTCTACAAGACAGTCCTGTTAGCTGAGCTCTCTGAAATTGTAATGTGCAGCTCTGATAATGTCTAAATCTCCCCAGAACAACACACATTGGTCTGGGTTCCCAGTCACAGTGAAATCCGTTTACGGCAATCTGGAGGGAGGGGAAAAAAGCGTTAAAGGGTGCACCTTACAGTTACAACTGCTGCATGGCAAAGCCACAGAGTTGTTATTTAAGGGAGAATCAGTCTTTTACTTCCATTTGACAGAATGTCACAGTCACCTTATAATCCTTATTACTTGCTTTGTTTCAAGTCACCTAACTTCTCTTTTCTCCATGCCTGTGAGCAGTAGTTACAAAGACAGTGAGCTGTCTTCTGGAGGCATTCATTTGCTCCCAAGAATCCCCTTGATTGTTACAATCAGTTTATTCTCAAGAAAAATCCTTGCTGAGCTTTGTATTGCCTGAATAGGTGAGGGAGGGATCCATTGTTCTATGCTGTGAGAGCCTCAGGATTGCAGCTCTCCTCTTTCTATATCCCAGAAGCATCACTCCTAACAGGTTTTGTGTCCCAAGTGCGTGGCAGTAACCTCATCTTGGTATTTCTCAAAATGCCTTGAGAAAAAGCATTTTTACTTTTACTCAGAAAAAAAAACAAAACCAAAACTAAAAACCTCCCACAAAAATATTTAGAGAAGCTGTAGTAGAAATCACTGCACATTTTCTGGTTCAAGAGATTTCAGCTAGTCATAGTTACACCTTTTATCAATGTCACCTTGCTCTGACTTCCTCTGTTTCTCCAAAACTGGAAGTGTTGTGGGTTGTAATTTTTTCACGTGGCACAAATAATTTTTGCTTCTAGGTTCTGCACAGTATGGGGAAGATCTCCAAGAGTGAAATTTGGATGCCAGAGCCAGAGTCAAAGGTAAGCCAGAGTATCACTGTCACCCAGTCAGGCACACGCCCCTCAGTCAGGTGCGTCCCTATTTCAGTAGTTCCTATGCACCCTGCTCCCAGGCAAGGCTTTAGTCACCTCACATGCTGGTGTATTAATTTTTATGACTTGCCCAAGGAATATTATTACCCATGTCTGAAGGGTGGATGACTAAGAGCCAAGGACAATGATCTCAGGGCCTGGGGACTGAAAAATGCAGCCTAATTCTGCCCAGTCCCAGGCCATGGTTTAGAGCCAAATAGAACCTCATTCCAGCCACAAGTGACTCCATCTTCACTGTCCTATGGCCGTTCAGGGTGACACAAAACACATCTCACAGCTGTGACTCTTCTTCCCTGCACCACCTGCTCCTTGGGAAAAACCTGTGACCTCCCCAGCCTCATGGGGGGCATTTGCCACCTCCCTGTTTGCATGGTGAAGGGAGGTGGCAAATGGACCCTGCAGAGTCACCATCTCCTCTCTGTCACTGTAGAGGCAGCCACAACACTCGGAGTGCCTCAGGAAAACTTCAGAAGGCTCCAAGCATCGGCACCTTGTTATCCAGAAGTCTTTCATACCTTCTCTATGTAGCCTCCCACGGGCATCTCCACATACCTCTGACTCTTTCTCTCCTTCTTCTCTCTTCCTTCTGCAGTTCCAGTTCACCCCATCCTGTCCTTATCACAGCCACTAAACCCTTTCCATCCCTCACATGACCTCCTATCCCTCCTAGCAGACTCCAGCTGACTCCCTACCAGCTCACTCACTCTTTATCACACCCATAGCTGCGAGGGCAAGGCTGTTCCCACTCTTCGGTAATACACACAGCTGCAATGGGTCGGAGGCAAGATTGCCTTTAGCATTATCTGTCTCCCAAACCTCTCTCCCCAGGATGTCCCAGCCCGACCTTTCACCACCACCTTCTGGGAGAGGAACCTGCCCTCGGCGCCGGGGCTGCTGTGCCTGCTGAGCTGCACCCTGTGTCTCACCTCCGTGGCTGCTGCTGGGCTCTTTGCCTGTAAAAAGGGACTTATAGCTCGAAACTAGTGGGGGCCGTGCCCCCTGTCCTCCCCTTCTACCAGATGAGTGTTATTTTGGAGAAAAGTGGCATGGACAGCTGGAAAGAGCAAAAGTTATTCTCCTTGTGATTTTTCTTTTTAGCCCCATAATTAATGCATCGGATCTACTGCAGTTTCTACCAGCTAAACAGAAATAAATCAACTGTGGGGGTGTTTTTCAGATTTGTCCATTTGTTTTTGGTTGGACATGATAATATCAGTGATATATTCCCAATACAGGCAAGGCAAAATGCAGATCACACCTTTTTCTGAGTTGCAAAGAGGTCTTGGAGAACGCTTTTGTTTCCACCCAGTGTTTTATTTTTCGCCACAAAAGCTGGTAAGTGCCCTCATGCATTCACCTCAGTCAGCAGCTCAGAACATCCGAGGTTATTCCCATACCACCCCTGCTGCACAGAAGAGATTAGCATGCCAATCAGTCGTAGAATTGGCAAATTAATTTTCAAATGCATTTGATTAATTATTAATCATCGCAACGTGAAACTTAACCCCGAGCTGGATGAAAGGAGGTAATTAGCACGAGGCACAGCACTGAACAGGGAGAGAGGAGGCATGGCTGGACTTCATTCCGCCCACTGCCAAGGAAACATCTGTGCACATCTGCTCTGCGGGGTGCCTGCACCCATCCAGCCCAGCCTTGTGCTGCCACAGCGCAGTGGAATGAATTAGCAAAGTGAAATTCCCCCAACTTGTAGCAGGTGCTGGCTGTTATTTTCCAAGTGGCAGCAGCTTCCTGGCTCCCTGTCCATTCACTGCCCCTCATTTCACTGCTAATCCGTAGCCTCTTCATCCAGTAAGGAGAAATGTTTTTGAGGCTCGAATTACTGCCTTGTAAATTACAGTAATTGGATGCATCTGCCTGTTCCGCTCTTCTTATGTACATGATACACTTAAAATAATCACTTTAGTGTTTTACTGAAGTCTGGAATGTATGTTTCACAATGTACCATCATTATGTGGTCTTTTTGCCATGAATTTTGAGCGTTGTACGTGTCCATGAACTCAACTGTTGTTCAACATGGGTGAAATGTGCCTTTCAATAGTCCTGAAACCTTGATCTTCTTATAAACTTTTCTTCAGATTCTTTCCTGCTTGTTTTTTTGTGAGGTACATGAATTGCTGGTTGACTCGAGGGCTCCCTGCTGAATGTGCTCTCCCCAGCTCCAGCCATTGCTGAGCAGGGATTCCTGTGCACAAGGACTACCCTGGGCGTGCAGCCTGGCACAGCCTCAGTGCCTCCTCAGGGAGAGAGCACAGGCTGCTGCTGAACCTTCCGTGGTGTGAAACAGTTCTACACTGCCACACACTTCCCCCAGGGGACATTTCCACCACCTGAAAAACAGGTGCCCGTGCCTGTTCAAAAATAATTTATCCATGGGTGTACTTGTAGCAGTTAGAGCCATTCATTTTCAGGCTTACTTTAGACTTGACATCAGAACTTCTGTGTGTACATGCAAAAGGGACCCCAAATTGTCTGCAATACACCCATGAGCCAGCACTGTCCAGCTTCACTTTTCACCTTATCCACCCGCATTTCTATTGAAATTAGTTTGGGGGTTTGAAATACCAGTGCAATTCAGCTGAACTCATCTCAAACTGTTAAACAGGGCCAGGTACAACATTCCCCCCTTCCCAGGCACGTCTCACTGCTGTGGGATTGGCAGGCGGCAAGTGAAATGAGAGAGATTGATTAAAATTGGCATTTCTGAAACTCCTGCAGCTCCCAGGCAGCAGGCTGCTGCAGAGAAAGGGCAGCGTTTGTCAGAGATTACAGACCAGTTCCCATCCTGCTTTAATGCCCTTTCTGACAATCAGACCAATTTCCCTGTTTAAACATTAAACATTTAGTTTAAATATTAAACAGCCAGGCATCCTTCTTAAACCAATTGTGAAACAGAATGGGACCGAGTCTATCACCGCTGACAACTCCCCGAGCGAGCTGCTGATGGTATTAAAGCCGTGAGATTGAAGCACCAGAGAAACACCTCCTTCTTCTGGGGACCCAGCAGAGCCCTCGCCCGGGCTGGGGAGTGGGAAAGCCTTTGGACACCTTCCCAAACCAGGGGTGCTCACTGCCCCAGTTTTTGGAGGAAGAGCTTTGCACTCCCTTGGCAGAAGTGGGAAATATTCAGTCCTCTAAATACAGGGGGAGATGGGAGAGGCCAAGGTCCACATCAAGTGTGGGAACTAAATTGCATTGACCCTGAGAAATGGGAAAACCTTAGCTGAAAGGGCTGCTGGAAGTAGAACAAGGACCAGAGCAAGCACTGTCAGAAGGAGTAGCAGAGGGAAAAAAAAAAACCCTGATACTATGTAGTAGCAGTGAAATAAGAAGCACCACTGAGCACATAGATCAGGCAATCCAAAATAAGCAAGCAGCGATGACACATGTGAGAAGATCTGCCTCTTTTCAGTCAATTTGCTGGGTTTGCTTACAGATAGCATAGCAGCTTTGCCCAAGCCCTAGGGATGGAAAAACACTCATGTGAGACTCTCCCTCCTCCCTTCTGGCCCACTCCCCTTGGCTTGCACCTGCTGCCTGTAAAGGGTGACACGGTTGTTCCCTCTTGGCTACCATCAACCAGCCCCTGGGGACAGGGACCCTGAAACAGGATGGACAGGAGGTGCAGGAGAAGAGGCACTGGCTTGATTTTTAGCACCATCAGCCTTGCAAGGCTTTCCTTCCCTCATTACCTACACAGCCCACAACCTCCTGGAGCGGGAAGTGGCAACCCAAACCCCTCTGGTTGGAAACTTCTGTGTGACAGGTCTGGGAAGGGGCCACCACCCCGAGGAAGCAGTGCCAGGCTGCAGGGGCTCCATGTTTTGGAGCAGTGAACGTGGATGTCCCCCAGGGCACACAGTGACCCTCCCTCCAGTCATGCTTCTTGTGTGGGACATGGGGGAGGTCTGACCAGACACACCCAGGTTGCTAAAAAAGTACATCCAGCCTCAAATTGTGGTGAGGGACAGGGTGCCCGGAGAAATCCATGCCCCGTTCCTGGGAGTGTTCAAGATTTCCCTGGATGGAGCTCTAAGCAGCTTGTTTTCGTCAAAGGGGAATTGGAATGAGATGATCTTTAAGGTCCCTTCCAACCCAAAGCATTCTATTACTGTGTGAAAATCCATTCTGGGGAAGCAAGAGATTGCTGCCTTCACTTGGTCTCTTTGCTAGTCGTTCATCTGCAGTGCTTTTCAGTTCACATTTCATTCAGCCCCAAGGTTCATACTCGACCTCTTTTCCCAGGATCAAACATACCCCTCAGCTACTGGCAAAATTAGCATTATATATCTGAACAAAAATACTATCCAGGGTGATGTGCCAACACAGTCTGGCACATCTCAACATCCAGGTTTCCCACCAGTTGGTTCCCATGTCCCACTGACCAGGTTCTGATGCCTGACAGCAAGGGCTTTCCTCAGCCAGCACCCATGCTGGGGTCAAGCTGGGCACTGGTTTTATGCTCTCTGCACAGAGTTCAGCTCCGAGCTCCAGAGAAAAACAGACAAACCAGAGAGTTCTCTACTGTGGAAACATGGCTGTAGTCAGTTCTCGTCCTTGTGGGCTGTTTCTCCCCTGCAACAGTTGCTTTTCACACACACAGAGAGAAGGGAAACTTCATCTTGGTGAAAATCCAGTAGGGGAAATCAAATGTGCTTTGTGAGTGAACTGTAACTTTTTCTTTTCCCACTCAGCTCCTGCACTTGGCAACAAATGCTTCGGGCTCCAGCTGTAATTCCTATTCTGATCTTTTATTTGTAGCACTTGGCTTTACAGATTCTGTTCCCTGCTCCTTACTCTCTTTGTTTTGTTTTTTTTGACTCATTTTACATAATCGAGACAGAAAAACCCAGGACACAGAGGGAGCAGGGAAGAAGTTTCCCAAGTGAGAGCCCATTACAGATGAGAGGAGAGGGAAGCTTTAGCAGTGGTGCTGGCGCCTTGCTGGGTGCCAGAGGAGGTCAGCAGTGCCTTCAAGGCCCACATCTCTTCTTCCAGAGTCCCAGGGACGTGATGTTCCCTGGTCTATAACGAACAGATCAGATAGGGGCATGAATTTGCACTGCCTCTAACCTTACCAAGCACAAGAAAATATAAGACAGATGCCCTTTGCCATCTGCATCTTCCCACAGTTCTTCTTTATGAAATGTGCCTGCCACTCACAGTACAAGAGGACAGCTGCCACTTGAGATGGGGTTGAAAATGAAGCAAAGGATGTAATTATTGCTCGTGTTGGCATTTGGACTTCCATGACCAGACCACTCACTTGAAAACTCCTTGGATTGTAGCCTGGGCCCCATCATTTTCATCAAAACCTTGGTTAAATCCAGGGCACCTGGCTGAATTCCAAAAGGCAGAGGCTGGCATTTGACAAGGACTTCTGTCAGCAGACACCAGCTGCAGACAGCTGAGCTGAAGCAAGGCCAGCTCAGCAGCATGGCACCTCAGGGTTCAAGGCTGAAATAAAGGCTGTCATCTTCTGCGCTGCCTCATAGAAGTATTTTATCAC